>NMRB01002337.1:0-32341 GCA_002633025.1 Notospermus geniculatus
CTACAATTAGTTGGTACAGTGGACTGCACTAGAGTTGATCCACTGAGCCAGGTAGGCCAGAATAGTGCAATACATAACTCAGTGATATTCCTTATCTTAACTCATTCATACCTGGCAACAAGTCTTGATGTCTTTTTGCTTGTGATGTATCATCTGTAGTAAGTAGCCTACGTAGTTTTAGGTAAGACATTGAAAATTCGAAGAAAGATTTCCATCAAATTGAGGGGTGGGTTATGTTGAAGAAAACTCTGGGAATTCAATTGTCTTGTGAAATTTAATACTAGAAGCTGTTTTACCGGTACTCTGAAACCTTTTTTCTGTGACTGCAAGTCTCCAGTCCAATTCTCTCCTACATTTCCAAGTTAAATACTTCAAAATGAAGAAATCAGTAGGAATAATGCATTCTGAGTTACGTTACATTCAGCCCCGTACACGAGCTCCATGCTTGGTACAGTTCCTGGAGAATACATGCAGTTAGAAAATAGGTATCAACTTCTAGGATTCAACTACAACATGTTTTCTCAGCAAACAAATTATGCTCTATCTTGGTTGCACTGTGGAGATGTGTAGATAGTGCATCAGATGTATTGCTCACCAAGCAATAGTTTGTTTTACTGAAGCATCATCATGCCCAAGGCAAGCGACTGGGGATTATGAAGTGTCTCAGACAACTGCTTTACCTGAATATTCCCAAAATAATTACCGGTACCTACATGCATGGCATGTAGGAATAATTTCTGGAAGTCTTTTGGCCTGTTTTCATGTTCTTTGTCTGTAAATAGAATAGCATTTAATAGAGTGTTAGCAGTTTAGATTATCAGCACTTCGCGTGTTAGCGTTAGTATCTTTGATGCACATGTAGAAAATCACACTGTCCTCTGTCAATTTCATCTCAATTACTGATATTTGGTGCTGCAAGTTCTTGTTACCCACATGTCAAATTGGACTTGAAAAATTTGGCATAAAGGAGACATTTCTTGCAATAATATCCTTATGGTGCTATAAAGAAGTCAGGTCATCTTGAAATCATACAGTCACTAAATTAGACCCTGATAAACTCCATCTACCGTAGTCTGCAGACCTAAAGGCCAGTTTACATTACTTGGGAAAGGTCAAGATTTCTGAGGGGAATGGAAGGAAGTGAAATATGGAAACACTCTTCAGTGTGATACTTTATTATCTTGTCAACTAAGCCCATCCTTTTTGAACATAGGCCAAAATTTACCATTTTAGGCCAATGCTTACAGTCAAAGTATCCATGTTGAAGACCGATTTCAGTAGATGCCTGGCAACATTCTAAGTAGGCCAGTTCACAGCATCCACATCTGTAGGTCAGAAAGTTCCTCAGACAAAAAAGAATTTGGTGATGTGTGGAGGTGTCTGTGTCTGTGATTGTTGTCTTGCCAGAGATTTGTTTCCTTTGGTGTATTTCAGCTTGAATGTTTGGGAAATGATAATGAATGATGTCAGTTGCTCAGGGCAGGAGTGGATGGTAATTTATCACACTGTCAGTTGCCTTTACAATGTACCGGTATGCAGAATATACATGTAGATCTTGATAATTTTCAGAAAACCTGAAGCTTTAAACAACTCTTTCAGACCATAAAATCAGATTTCTCTAAATCACAGTTCAGACAAATTTGCAGGTGCATTAGGTTTAGCCTGATACACCCTAGTTTGCCATATACATGTAGCCTACAGAACCGGTATTACTATGGGTGTGTGAAAAAAGGTAGGCTGTTTAAAAAATTTATGGAAAATCCTCCTAAAGACATTTTGCACTCTAGTTCACCATGATTTTATCAATGTTCAACTATACTATAATTCTGTAATTTTGTTGCAAATTTTGATTTGTAGAGTACCAGTATTATTGTTAGATTTTGATTTTAGCATCACAACTGATCCGTTGGGATTCAACACTTTTTTCGCTTGAAAGATCAGATTGATGGAATTGTAATATTTTGTAGTATTCTCCAATACTAACTTGTGTGTATTTGTATCTCTTTGGATTTGGTCAAGGTTTTTTAAGTGAGAAATACAGGTTAAGGTAGAGTTCTTAGACCATGACTGAACAGGACTGCATATCATGCCTGTGACGGGGAAAGCCTAGGATATACTATAATGTCAATACTAAAAAAGGACCAGCATGTTCACTCAACTCTTAGCGATTTCCCTTTTTCGAGAATGTAACGACCAATATTTTTTTTTAGCTCGGATGACAGTCTGTAAATTTTGCAGGTTTAAGGTATATTGTGACCAAGAATCAGTCTGAAAGATTACGATTTGTGTGTGTATATTTGGGGTGTTGCACTTATCAGAGCAGACAGAATTCATTTATTTTATCTGGATATTATCATAATGTCTCCTAGAAGAGGTTATTTGTGGTAGATGACTGCACAACCTGCAGGAAGCCAAGCTGTTTCACCTTTTTTCCATTAGAATAATGATTTCTCTTACAAAATGATGACGATGCACCATTTTCAGCATTCTCTGCCACTTGACCTGGTACCTATAAAAACCATATTTGTCACAGTTTAGTCCTTATTTCAGTTTTGAGGTGGTCAGAAGAAAAATTTGATCTGATGCTCTAATAGAAAAACCACTACTAGTTTTGTGAATTTTCCCGGTGCTACCATTTTAGCCCTGATGCTACATGTATAACAAAAAAGTGAATTTACCTGATCAAAAGTGGAGAATTCTGCATTTTTGTAAAAAAATGTGAATGTTGGCAAAAATGAGGATTGAAAGTAGGCCTACAGCATTTTGAGAGGGTCTTCAGGTTTGTGACTCTTTCAGGTTGTGCAGTATTATCTGAAGTTCAGCTCATTGAAATAAAGTTAGGAATAAACCCTGCCTGCCCTAGCTGATGAGACTGTAATAATTTATTTCAGCTTTCTTTCTGAACATTCCTTCATCATTCCTTCCTTTTCCGATGACCAATTCCAATGGTTATGCAAAAATGATAAAAATAATTATGACTACTAGGCCTACTTTGTTCCAGTAGTGGCTTTCCTTTCTCATCCTGTTTATGATAGTTTGCCAACAACTGGGTACACAATACACTTCATTCTTTTTGTTTAGAAGTTCTTTGACCCAGAAATGTCATCCCAAACTTTCTTAGGAATCATTACAAATACCTCCAAGGATTCATGACCAGTTTACAGTTACAGAAGCTTCTTGACCTCATAGAGCAATGGAAAGAAAACTGGCATGTAAACCAGCATGCATTGTGTTTTACTTGAACTCAACCATTTGTACAAAAAAAAATACATGTATAGGCCTATGTGCTTCTGTTGATTTCTTTCCCAACATGGTTATCAAAAATTTGTACGTGGATGTGAATTTTCAGTAATGGGAGATATTATCATGAAGAAAAATGTTCAAATGAACAGAAATTCTAGTTTCCCCCTTTCTATCTGTCCTACCTTGGCTCTGTATATAATTGCGTCCCCAAATCAGAAATGAGCTGAACTTCAAGATTAAAAATGGTTTATTTGCAACTCTTTTGTGATTTTACTTGAGAAAGATGGTTTATAGTATGGCACACTGATGTTACTGCTCCTTTCTACGTCTAACAACATATCAGTGAAGAGCTGCTTCTAAACGGATGTATATGCCAAGCATGGCATGCCATGCTGGCAGGCAAGTAGGCCTATATTCTTGGGAGAGTGGAAAGAAGTTAAAGACTATTTCAGCGGTTCACACCTTTGTAATATACATTTCTGTTGCCGAAGATGACGTCTTCAGAGATTGTTGAAAGAGTTACACTGATAGAAAAGGGGTGATATCTGGCACTGGTTCACTACTGTAAACAAGAAGGAAGGTGTACTTCATCAGTTGTACGCATGCACGCCATTTCTCAGAGGCCAAACTGCAGTACTTAATGTACTTCGCAGTAAGTTAACGTAATTTGCCAGGTATGCAGCTCAGTAAAGCATTAAACTTATCATAAATCTTACTCAGAATTGCAGAGCACCACATGTTTGTTTATACTATGGAACTATGCCGCATTGAAAAAGATGATTACGTGGGTATACGTGTAGTTTTTTTCTCATTTCACTTCTGGCTTGATGGTTGCCTAAGACCTCTTCAGCTTGTCAGTCTGATGAAGTTGAAAATGTGTTGCTTCAGCTGAAGCCTGGAGATAGCTGACCACCAGATTCGATAACCTTCTATCTGTGGAATATAAAATGCAAATAAAGCGATATGAAGGTGTGCTGTTGGGTACAGTACGGGCTATATACTGAAGGTGACTTTGGCCTTGAATTCACCGATTTCACATTTTGCAGGATCGCAGCGCCCCTAGTAGAATTTCTGACGGCCACTTCCGTTTTCAACCTCACTATCAGGAGTAAGGCAAATATTTCCTAGATCGAGGTTGAAAAACATGTGTTGGTTCCCGATACCACTGCCAGGGATTCATCCCCTGGTGGTGGCATTGGGGACCAATATGCGCAATTCTACCTCAACCAAGGAAATTTTTTCCCGTGCTCCTGGGAGTTAGGTTGAAAACGGAAGTGGCTGTCAGAAATTCTACCAGGGGTGCTGCGATCGTGCGAGATGTGAAATCGGTGTATTGCTGGTCTTGAACTGAGCAGGGCAATGGAATTCAGACTATGAGAAATAAAAGAATTAATTGCGAAAAATCCTTGTTTTTCTGAATAACTCTCCTTCCACTCTCCCAGCAGGAAGTCATTATCACCTCTTCTGATTCCTTCATTACACAATTCATTCCTTTCAAAGACAGACAGCAGGATTCTGTTTAGTATATAATTGAACTAAGATGTTAAGTTTGTCTCTTGTCTTGTATTTTAGCACCATGATTTAAAGTTGCACGTAAATGACATTAAATCCAGGATGTCATTTAGCTCTTGCACCAAACAAACACACTCCATTAGCAATATCATGCCTCTGTTCGGTGATGGCGATGACTATACATGTAAGTGCAAGGGTGCTTATGACTGAAACAGTGAACGTAGATACATGTAGGAGCTTGTTATTTAAATGTCATTTATGTGTGCCTTTATAGAATTAACTGAATCACTTATGAGGAAGTTTTGCTTGACTGGTGGCACAATTTTGCCTGGATTTATCCGATATTATAAAGAGATTCCTTCGTATTATACAGCTTGATCATAACCTGTATATATTGGACTAGCCCCACGAGTTAGATAATTTTGAGAGAGTAAAGCATGGAAGGAAAGGTTTGCCTGGATTTAAGTATCAGACTGTAGCCTAGAAGTGTTGACGCTGTTGAAATTCCTGTTATTTTAACCCTTAGAGCGCCAGGTTTTTTCAACTTTTCCTTCCCCTGTGACCGGGGTTTTTTTTCGAGAAAAAAACACAATTGCCAAAATGCATGTGTTTTGAAATTTGAATTTTAGGACCTTTAGCAAGTATACTCGGTAACGGTCCTAAAAAGAGAATTGTTGTTCCGAGTATACTCGGTAACGGCGCTCTAACGGTTAAAAGTACACCAGTCCTTTAAAAATTGCTTACAAGCAAGATGTAATCAGTAATTATATCATCCTTGGGTCACTGTTTCCCTGGTGGAACACTTTTTAACCGAAAGCTTTGTTGTTGCTGTAGTTGCAGAAGGGTTGTCAAGATGATATGTATAGTATGATATGAACCTTTTAAGAAGTACACTAAGCATCTATCGGTGGCTTGTTCACATATGACTTGGTATTTTGCATTTTAACTTTAATATTCACATTTGCCCTTTCATACAGAATTAGTTTACGTAATGCAATGTAAAGAAACATTCAACTTTGGTTTTAAAATTTGTGATTTGATGATGCAAGATTTGACTTTGGAAATCTTATGTATATATTACTTGGTATGTGTTAGATTTTATTTCGAGGACATTTTGCCAACATATAAGGTCACCCTGATAAACATTTGACCTTGCGTTATAGCAGTTGAAGTACCAGAAGATTCCCGGGTGAAGTTGGCTTAATGTGGTAATTATAGATTTATATACGATATAGAGTTAGGGATGTGCATATTGTAATTCTGCCTTGTTCTGAAGTTGTACACGTTTTCTTGGCCAAGTTGTAAGTATTTTTGGTTTAGATGTAGATAGATATCTGTTTTTAATCATCTGGTATATTTTATGCCGATAAGATATGAAGATTTGGTTATTATAATCAGAGAGGGAAACCGATCATTTCTATTTACAAACAAATCATTACAGTCCACAAAACAAAAGGCAACCTGTGTTAAACGAATCTGAATCTCAATATCATCGTAACATATCCCATAGCTTAGTGCCTGGCTTGGATCCACATATCTCTGAAAGTTCAAAGGAAACATATGCGTCATTTGTCATGAACTGAGTTCAAGTAGGCCTAGTACTGGTATGTGTATCAGTTGAATTCCCTTTACTTTCTCTTGGATAGGATTTCAGTGATTTTAAACAGTATAGTTTGATTTTGTATATGTACATAATTAGCAGTATTAATTAGAAGTGCAGTTAGGCATCGTTGAAATAGCCAACTTATTGCATTGACAATCATCAGTATTTGTTCAGGCATCCCGTATCGGGGACACCCTGTAATTAGTCGAATTATTTTAATCTATGCATAATCAATAATGGTGCAATTTCTTAACAAGTCTTGGTGATAATTTTTTGGTGATTTTGCCATTTTATGGGCTGCAAATACGGTAATTCTTTGCATGCATGGTATTGGTTCATGTCAGTGTGGACATTCGACCAGTTCAGGTCATTTTTTCTTTAAAATTCTGTTACTTCTGCACCTTGTCAAAACTCCACCACCAGAATAAAAAATATCTGTCATTTGAAACTTTGGTTGAAACCAAGGATTTTTGCAGTATATTTCAGAATTATACCCGGGTTCTCCACCATGTTACGTTCGAGTCCACGGGATCTTGGAGAAAGGGGGGTCTTGATTGACAAACTCGTGCTTTCATTATAAGATGCTGATGGATTTATTCTACCTCTCTCAGCTACAAAATCTGCCCTCGTGGCTTATCAAAATGGCTGTCTCACTGTTCTCCTCCTCTAACTACTTCCGGTTCCATCATTATCTTTTAAAAAAATGTGGGACTTTCAAATTGTGCTATAACAGTATCCATATAATGTGGATCCAAGATACAGAAAAGCACAAAATTGACACACAAAATGATAATAAGCAAGAAGTCAATCTCCAGAATTCACGAATTTTCGACCCCAACCGGGGTCTTTTTCAAGTGGAACTTTACAATCTGAAACTCTAGAAAAGACTTCTAGAAAAACTCTAGAAAAGACTTTTCTAGAGTTTCAGATTGTAAAGTTCCACTTGAAAAAGACCCCGGTTGGGGTCGAAAATTCGTGAATTCTGGAGATTGACTTCTTGCTTATTATCATATAATGTGGACGTATAGAAAATCAAATTTCTCCTATAAATTGGAAAATGAAAGCCGTAGGTGGAAACTATGCCTTACATGTCTTGTAATCAAAACACTTGATAAGTTTGAATGAAAGCACTCTTTCAGTTGATATGAACATGTTTATACCTGGACACCAAATGGACTCTGTTATACCTTTCATACAGGCATCAGCTTGTTGCTTATTTGATCTCGGAAAAGATACACCTGTTGGGAGAATATGCAGTTAGTGCTTGTGTGGAAAATACACACATTCTGAGTGTATGTTGCTACACCTTTTGGGTCCATTCCCACAGTTGGAACATTTCTCATGTTGTTGTGGGTGAGAAAAATATCGTGTCTCAAAAACTTGAGCCGATTTGAACAGTCATGACTCCATTGGTACCAAAAAGCTCGACTTATCTGATGGCTGACCTTGACATTCATGAAGGTTTTCTACCTGGCATATGATATCTGCACTATTCTAGGAACCCACGTCAATTTGTGAATTTAGTGGTGAGATTATAAATGTTTAGACAGGTTCATTCTTGTCTATAGTTTCGGTATATTTTCTTGGAAGATCCAGCAGACATTTGTTTACTTGCCAAGTTCTGTTGTGGAAATTATGAAGCGGCAGTAGGTGCCATTTGAAAAAGTAAAGGTCACATTATCTGATATGAGACTGAAGATTCTTCCAACTTTTTGGAGGCAAGTTGCAACAGCACATATCTTACATTTCTTGCTGTACATTCCTGCTATAAGTTTTGACGATGACAATCATTCGAGCTTTTTGTAGCCGACCTAACATGTGTTGTCCATTTCATGGTCAGAGACCTCCAAAGCTGTTCCTTCCAATGAAATCTATAACCATGACAATCACTTTGATTATGCAATACGTACTCAGCAATAACCTATTGACTTTTGTGTTGAAACTAGCCCTCCATTTTGATATTGTATGTTTTACATCAAAAGTGCATGTCTTCCATAAGATGGTGAATTGATATTTTCTTCAAAAGCATTTTAATATACTGGATGTTGGATTTTAAAAGAATACTGCTGGAGAAACAGAGTCTTCCGACAATAGTGTGTGCTGTTGTTATTACCAAGACTTGTTCAAGGATCCTTCAAGAACTGCATATTTTCCTGATTTAGCCTTCAATGGGGTACCAGCAAACGAAAAGGAGGTGCTGACCATCAACCAGGTTAAAACATGAGATTGTTCAATGTCATCAGACGTCATGCATGCATCATTCTGACATTACAAAAATTGCGTCATTCACAATCCATGTCGTCGATCATTGGCCATTACGCAAAAATCTTCAACTTTATCGATTAAATTCATCATATTCCCACCGGGATTTTTTGCTCAAAAGCATTAAGATAGGCCTATATTTCAGGAGTTCTGCACTTGATGATAGAAACGTAAAATTAGAAATTGAATTGAATATTTTAGATATATTTGGCCTAGAAGTATAGGGTGTACTATTCAGAATTTATGGAAAACAACGTTGGCCTCACTTTCAGCGATGCAGTTATGACCTGGTTAATAGTCAACGCTGCGTCGCGGATTAGTTCTGCCGGTACCTCATTGGCCTGAAACTCATTAAAAAAATTTGGAACTGTACAGTTACACTCATAGATGTCAAAATAATAGGAACGTTGTTCTCTTGTCTTTCACTAAGTCAACCAATATTAGAAGTTCTTGAAGGATTCGACATAATAAATGATCTGTGTTGTTTGTCATGACTAATTTTCACCATATCTGTAAGTACATGTACCCGGTAGCCTACATGTACATTTCTGTATGTTGATATCAGATGTTATGTACATGTACATTGCAGTGTATTTTGCAAGTTATCTGTGTACATTGCCTCGTCTTGCCACTGGTTCTTTGGTGCTATTTGTACAATAATCATGTTTGAGAGTGGGTCTGCCAACCGCACAGTTCTGGTTTCCTCTCATTAGCTTGTTTCATCAAGTTGTTATCATGTATGCTTGTAATTGTAGGCCTCTGCAGGCTGTTGCGTAATAAATTTGATTACATACTGATACTGAATACCTTTTCCGAGTTTCCATTTTTTCATCAGGTCTAAAAAATGTAAGAATCTCATGATTCTAACATTATGCTTTGTATGCTTTATTTAAAACTCACCATGGATGGATAAAGGATTTAATGACTATGACTGATCAAAAATAGACAAGAGAGGACGTATATTTTCCAAAATATTCAAATGTATAGGACTATCTCTTTAATCCCTCTTTGTAATTAGCAAACTTTATCCAACCATGCACATTTGGTGAATAAAATTCAACATCACCACTACCCATCCTCCAACACTGTGGAACCCCTTACATCATGTACATGCCTTATATCAAACCCAGCCTATAATATCAGCTGAGCACCAGGCCCGTGGCCTCTTGTTTCATCCACAAATGCTCCTTCTCTTGCATTTGTCTCTGTCATTGGAGGGGTGGAATGGCCTACCCTGTACATGTAGTTTCTCAGGATGTACACAAGACTGTACAGGGTTCGTACACTACCCCCAGACCTAAAATTCCAGGACTTTTCAAGGAATTCCAGGGCCAAATATCCCGAAATTCCAGGACTATTTTGCCAATATTCAAGTTCTTACCAGGCTCAATCATTGGCCTAATATATACATGATATATGATCATGACATCACTAGCAAGTCGGGTTTTCTCCGCCATTTTTTTGGAAGGGCCAAGGGCCGCAGACTCGACGGGTTTGAGAGCGGATAAAAAGAAAATGTGGGGGCCCCCAGAAAATTTTCGATTCTATGAAGACCACATGGGCAAAATTCAAGGACTTTTCCAGGACTTCTAGGGTAAATCATGATTTTTCAAGGTTTTCCAGACCTGGAAAGGGGTTACCTCAAAATTCCAGGTTTTCAAGGATTTCAAGGTAAAGTACGAACCCTGACTGTAGTTGAATCGTGAAAATAGCTGCTATTATCTTGGTGACTGAGAAATTGTCCTTCTCGGAAGACGTATGCCCTGCAGGATTCCCTTACAAAAGACTCTCAACTGACTTGAGCATTCTGCTACTTATGCAGTAGGAAGTCCGGCTACCAACTGATTCAGTGCCTTTCTTCTTCATACAGAATTCCGGAATGAGTATCATATATCAAGTAATGGACAGGTTCAATAGTTCACTGTCCAGTAGATGGAAGAGGCAAGTAGATAGGCAGTGGGATATTACACTGGTAGCCTATTAGCTGCTGGTAGTTTTGTGGGTCCTAAGATAAGCATGGATGATGTTCCGTGGTCATGTCGTCCATCAGATTGCCAGTGAAATGTACACATCGGTTGTGAACTCAAACTGTAGTCTGCAGTCATCCAAAGAGCCGATTGTCAGTCTTCCATGATCTACGAGTGATCGTGAAGAGCTGGACAGTTGGCTCCTTGGATGACTAGTGATGATGTCTTGCAGGAGCAGATCCAGGGATTTCTGAAAAGAGGGTGTGCGTAGGGGCCTGGGGGCCTCCTGCAGAACATTTTCAAAAATGGGATACCAAATATACGCTTTCCAGGCATCTGAGGCACAAAAAAACCATCACTCGGCCGGCATAAGGGGGGCACATGTCGCCACTGTCCTGCAGTCTTGTACTTCCTCCTATGACAAGTGTTGATGAGAGAAGTTATTCGAAGTTAAACAAAACAGTATTTATTCAGTAGTATCAAAATCATTGCAATATACATTTGATATTTATACCAGTTCAATAAATTCATTACCTGTATAATAGGTATCATTCAACGATCAAATAGTGAGCATTTTGATATTTGCCATTGAAATGCTGGACGAGACAAATCCCATATCGTACAATTATGACTATCCGTTCAATGTGACAATTTATTTTCAACATGATTGTGAGCAATAGGCTTCTAATTCTACAGAGAGCGTGCAGTGGCTCATTTTGACGTCACTTTTGACCGGCGGTCCTCCGTGCTGATGTCCACGACAAATTGTGG
The DNA here is from genome assembly GCA_002633025.1 of Notospermus geniculatus. Taxonomy (NCBI): domain Eukaryota; kingdom Metazoa; phylum Nemertea; class Pilidiophora; order Heteronemertea; family Lineidae; genus Notospermus; species Notospermus geniculatus. The sequence continues at coordinate 11,359 of NMRB01002337.1, forward strand.
CATGTGTAGATCATGTCATGGGTTGAAGTCACACGCACTCCACTATCTTGTGCCGACGACAAAGTGCAGCACGTGGGTCGACGACGTCAGTTCCGTCCAATATGGCTGATTTAGACTGATCACATGACGCGATGACGTCACGTGCACGCTCTCTACAGACACTGATTTCCCTGACAAGTGTATTGAGACAGACTACATGTACACGAAATTTTAAACACATAAATGCACCATGACATTTCTTATCTTTACAATTTCAGTCCTGCAAAATGATAGTTTTATCCACAAAGCCACAAAATGTAAATTTTATCCACAGCACCAATGGAATCTGGACAAAGATACACCTGAGACTGCACATTCAATTTTACCCCCCCCCCCACTCTATTTCAAAAGACACTACAAATAAATCGACTTGGTTACACAAGCAGTCATTGTTAGGAGGAAAGTAGTGTCCTGACATAGTCTATACTTTGTTGCAGATATAGGTCAATGCATATTCAATAATTTGCATGCAGAAACAGTACATATTCAGTGCATAGATACATATTTTCGGCAAGTGAAAATTATGACATTGCAAAAATACACATTTGGTGAATAAGTTAAAACTTGAGACTGATCAACATGTTACAGCACCTTGATAATAAAATGCACAAGCCATATGTCAGCGGACAATCAAATCATTCTCAAACAAGTTACCTCAGCAGCACCGAAACTTGTTAATATCGTCGCAAGCAATATTGCTCAAACTATCTCCTTATAAAAATCATTACTGAAACAGAGGACCTACAAAATATTATGGTACATTGTCATCAAAACTAGATAGATACACATATACAAGTATCTTCTGTTTACTGTAAAGCAAGATAATTTCGCGGCTGGCAATTTTCGCGAATCAAGAATTATAGACATATTCACGGCAGGATATTTTCGCGAGTCTCTGCCATTTTTTTCAGTTTTTTTTCACGGACCGTACTTATCACTTGCGTGTACTCATATTCGCGACAGGAAATTTTCGCGACTCATACACTCTCGCGAAATTCGCGAAAATTTCCTGCACGCGAAATTTTCCTGCTTTACAGTATATGAGTATCCAATGACAACCTGAACAAAGAGCAGCGCCGAGTGAAAGACATGGTATCAATACAGTGGCTACAAAATACATATATGTGTAGCGGTCTAGGAAAACCCGTCGGAAGTCGGTGAATGATCAACAAGGGATATCAGATTGCCAGTGCATTGATCTGCTATTGAAATGTGTGGGTTCACCAAGGCCATTAACACTTTCCTCAAACGCGACATCCGACGGGTTTTCCTAGACTCCCACACATATTTTCCTTCAGAAAGATCATCTGAAACGTAGGTGGTACTAGTATACACGTAGGATATCAAGTGTAGGTACTCATCAACAATTTGGTCTCTTGGCCGCCGGATGGATATCTGAGCTCGCAGGTTAATTAATATCATTAGAATCCTCATTGTTGGTCCCCAGACAGCTCACTTCTCAGTGAACACGAATTACATCATATAAGGACACTCAGTCCCATGAGCGTTTGTTGATGTCAGAAAGCTTACTTCCCCTTCAGTGAGCCAGAACTACAACCCATTACAACACCAAATCTCACTAGCTTTTGTTGATCTCAAAACGCTTACTGCCCCTTATAGTGAGCCAAAACTTCATCCCCAATCATGCAATCTCACTAGCCTTTGCACAGCCTGGAAAGCTCATTTCCTCGTTAGTGAGCCACACCTACATCCCCTTAGGTCACTAAATCTCGCTAGCTTTTTATCTTGGACAACCCATTTCCCCTAAGTGAGCCAGAACTTCATCGCAATCCCACTAGCTTTTGCTTTAAGAGCCTGGAAAGCTCATTTCCTTGTTAGTGAGCCACAACTACATCCCATTACAAGGTCATTGAATCTCACTAGCTTTTCTACCCTGGACAGCTATTGCCTCTTTAGTGAGCCAGAACTACATCCCAGTAGGACACCCAATCCAACTAGCATTTGTTGATCCCAGAAATCCCACTTCCCCTTTAGCAAGGCCAAACTACATTCCGCAGGGACACCCAAATCCACTAGCTTTAGTTGACCCCAGAAAGTTCACCCCTCCCCATGACCCCAAACTACATAACTATATCTGAATAGAACATCCAATTCTGTGTTCATTGATTCTGGAAAGTTTATGAGCAACAAGCTGCCTTTTTGTTCATATAATATTGGAATCCCCTACCATCAGACCTTCATCAATCCTGCTCTGAAAACATCTTCTGGCACATCCTGTTGTTGTATCGAGGCAGCCGAAAAGACGACGCATGGAGATCGTCGGTGTGAGTGTTCAATGAGCGGTGGACTTCTTTACCTCGTAAGATTTCATAGCGGTTTGTTGCATACCTGAAATTCCCAAAATGAGGCCCAGTCAAAACAGAATCTCACACCTCAAGTACATTTCCTTGGATGCCATTGGCCAAATTCCGTCACATGATCTCCGAGAATTTTGATATATCATGATATGTTCCATGTTTGGTGACGTCAGAGGGGGACATATCGCGATATGTCCCACGGCTGAGTCTTCTAGTCACAAATGTGGGACATATCGCGATATGTCCCACAGATGGGAAAACTGTATTCTGAAGACCAAGTGCCAAAAATGGCATTATTGGCTCTGTAGATATTAATGAGTCCTCGGAGAAAAACGGCACCATCAAAGAGAGATGCCTTCTCTATCACATGAAGATTGGGTCTGACTTGCACTTGAACCTGGAACCTAATTGGTGACGAGCATTGATGTTTCAACTGTGCCACTCGGCCAGCCCAATTGGAACTATGGCACAAAACCAATTAGGTCCATATACGTGTACACCTGGGCAAGTCACTCGGCTGCGGCTCTACTATAATGTTGCATGGGACACTCACTACACAACCTCAATGGGAACTTAGTTGAATTCAATGTCTGGATGGAACATTTGCCGGTATATGAATTCAAAGTCTGAAATCTTATTTGAATTCGAAGTCCAGATGTACACTGTACATTACATGTACATGTAACACTAACTCGAATTCAAAGAAATACTTACTTGAAGTCAAAATCTGGATGATTCATCTGGAGACATAACTTATTAGGCTGGTCGTAGAAATCAATGTCAGTCATGAAATCCATGAATGACTCAGATTCTGCTGTGAAGTCTAGGCCTGTCTTGAAGATAGATGCGTCTATTGTTGTCTTGCCCTTTATTACCAGAGCACCACTGGAACAATGAAAGATCAGTCAAAATACTGAGAGCAGTAACCAGGAGAAAAGAGAATTTTATTTTTGGCAAAATATCCCTCGTATGATACATAAATTTGTAGTTTTTAAGAGGCCAGACACTTGTAAAATCATTCTTAACCCAGCTTTAGGGACAAACAGTGGTCTTCAAAAGTACTGTCAGACACACTGTTTTAAATGCCAGTTTCCACTGCAGCTTGCGGCGAGCGTAGTGGTTTTCACAGGCATTGGGAAAATTTAACATCATAAGTATTGGTAAAACATCGAAAGTTTTTTCCAAATCCCTGTGAAAAAACGGCACCCCTCGCCGCAAACCACAGTAGAGTCTGCTGTAGTGGAAATGGGGCTTATGCCCTCAGACATGTCAGAACTGATGGGGTAAGAATATTCAGCTTGACACATACTTGCTCCTGACGACTGAATTGGCATTCTTATTCCATAGACTGATGCTGAGGGATCCCTGGAGGTCAAGAGACAGACAGCTCTTCAGGTCGAGGTCAACGATGAGACCATTCTGTAGTCGGATCAATTTGTGGAAGTCGTGCAAGAGGATATTGCCCTGGAATACACAGACTAAATGAACATACATGTACGTGCACATAAATTAGGGCTGTATACCGTATTTGTGACCCGTCACAGCAAAGCCAGGTGCATGTCGCTCTTAGCTTGGCAGCTTGAGACCAAATGTTTGTCAGTTTCACTATTGTCTGTCTATTGGGAAATCTGAAAGAGTCTATTTCTTTCATTCTCTCCCAGTGTCATCTTCGTTCGTTGAGGCTCACCTTCTGAGCGACATGCGCCTAGTTTTGCTGTGACGGGTCACATTTGTATTCAATGGTCCTTAAAGCTGAACTTAATAGATATAAACCCCAAGCGGCAGAGGTAGAAATTACGAACAGCCACAAGGCACTTCCAAACTACCTCTGAAAACGATACACCCTCTCGGACGGTCACAGTTGGTTTCACTTGCCACCACGCACTTGAACAGTAAAGATCTCAGCACAGCTGCTAAATGAGAAAAAACGAAAAATAATCTGTGATGGCAACGAGATTCGAACCCACAACCCTCTGATCGATTCGCCAACCTCTTTCTGTACGCGCCACGAAGACTGCTTGCATTCAACAACGCCTATCTACAATAAAGGCGCTGTGGTTTTGAAGATCTCCATGAGGAAATAAAGCGATCGAATTGCTGTCATGCAAGCGAGCAGTCTTCGTGGCACGTACAGAAAGAGGTTGGCGAACCGATCAGAGGGTTGTGGGTTCAAATCTCGGTGCCATCACAGATTATTTTTCGTTTTTTCTCATCGGCAGGTGTGCTGAGATCTTTACTGTTCAAGAGCATGGTGACAAGTGAAACCAACTGTGACCGTCCGAGAGGGTCTATCGTTTTCAGAGGTAGTTTGGAAGTGCCTTGTGGCTGTTCGTAATTTCTACCTCTGCCGCTTGGGGTTTATATCTATTAAGTTCAGCCTTAAAGGGACCCTATAGGCAGCTTGCTATTAAGCTCACATCAGTGTGATCACTTCACCACAAATGGCACAAGCAACTGACAACCTACGGATTTGGGCTCAAATGTTGATGCTTAGTGTATTTTACTTGCCATACATGTGAGAGTTAGATTCTCATGCCAACCGATTGGTGTAATAAGCACATCAAAATGCTGATGAGGAGGCTGCCTGTAGGGTCCCTTTAAGTGAATTTAGGGGGGTTGAAACTGAATGGGGAAATGAATCACCTACCTGAAGTGCAGACACTGGCTCGCTTGGGGCACTCCAGACGGCTGACATCAGTCCACCCATTCCCTTGAAAAACTGTATTGGACGTAACAAAACACCCAAGAAAGTCAGCGTCATTCCACCATTTACTTCATCCTCTTTCCCTGAACCCTCAGTCTCCTCCTCCTCCTCACCACCACCCCCAACCACGGACTCCATCCCTTCAGCGTATAATCCAACCTATACATTGAGAAGAAATACACATTTACATGTATTTAAAGCGAATCGAAAGCGAAAAAAATTGATTTAGAAATAGAATTTGAAAGGGGACGAATTTTCAGGAAAAAATGTAAACAAACTTCTCCAGAATGTCAACAAAGAAATTTTCGTGCATTTTGATTGGCTGAATTTTGTGTTTACAAACACCAGCCAAATGTAAACAAAATCCGCTATCGATTCGCTTTAATCAACAATTAAAAGATACATCAGAGGTCGAAATGTTTTGAATATTGAAGAAAAAAGGTTCTTCACTGACGTCACAACAGTCACGTGACTGCAAAGAATCAGCCATGTTGGCCGTCAAATGGTCGGCGACGGCGTCGAAACTGTCATTTCATGACATTTTGACGTCACGATCTGTATGTTGACGCTGTGTGCATGCCGTGATGTTGCTTGACATTTTGAGGCAATTATGGCAGCATCATTTAGTCATGGAAATGTGACATCATGTGAAGAACTTCTATATGTTTGGTAGAACTCAAGGCCAAAGAGAAGAAAAGCACAAAAATTGACACACAATATATGATAAATAAAAAGGCAATTTCCAGAGTGTTTGTGAATTTTCGACCCCAACCGGGGTCTTCTTCAGGCTGGAACTTTACAATCCGAAACTCTAGAACAGTCTGAGCTGAAACCCAAATGTAGATTAGAAGTATCCCATCCAAACAGGACGTGACAGCAATTAAGGAAAGAAAGGGTACAAGCCCCCAAAAAAGTGGTTGCTCAACCTAACAGAAATGTAAAAGTGAATGTAAGGCTTGAATAGGCTGAAGGGAAGGGTGTATAATATAGCTTGGAGGAATTAAACTAACAGTATAATTATACTAACAGTACAAAACCCCCAAGACTATAGTAAGAGTAATATATATTAAACCATAAATGTATGAGGAAGTGATAAAAAATTAGGCCTAGAAAAAGAAGGCCTTTTTCTAGGCCTAATTTTTTATCACTTCCTCATACATTCATGGTTTAATATATATTACTCTTACTATAGTCTTGGGGGTTTTGTACTGTTAGTATAATTATACTGTTAGTTTAATTCCTCCAAGCTATATTATACACCCTTCCCTTCAGCCTATTCAAGCCTTACATTCACTATTTACATTTCTGTTAGGTTGAGCAACCACTTTTTTTGGGGCTTGTACCCTTTCTTTCCTTAATTGCTGTCACGTCCTGTTTGGATGGGATACTTCTAATCTACATTTGGGTTTCAGCTCAGACTGTTCTAGAGTTTCGGATTGTAAAGTTCCAGCCTGAAGAAGACCCCGGTTGGGGTCGAAAATTCGCAAACACTCTGGAAATTGCCTTTTTATTTATCGTAGAACTCAAGGGGGGTCGAAACCATACAGAATCAAAGTTGAAACTTGGGAATACAAAAATGTAGCAAGTTGGCAATGAGTAATCCATGTGGTGCCTGTCATACTGCAAATGTTGTATGAAAATGGCTGTATGTCATAGTCCTGGTGGACATGCCACCTGTGACGGAGGATGTCGACTTAAACTTGTCCATTGTGACTGGTGAGCACATCAGAATACACAACTGTAAGGGATTTGAATCGAATTCCACCACTAGCTGGCCTTGTCCTTAGAAAGAACAATAATGGCTAGGACTAGTACTAGGAGTAAGGCACAGCACTGTGAGCAAGTTTAGTGCTAATGTAGGTAACAGACATTCTGCCTGTTGCATTGAACCCCTTGCAGCTACTCTATGGCATGGCTTAACCCGCCAGTCATGAAGGATTTCCTTTGTGGCCTGGTGGTTGACGCGTTGGCCTCCGAGCTAAAATTTAAACAACGTAGAGCATGGTCAGTACGTGGATAGGTGACAAATGATAACTTACCGATATAAGAGGAAGAGAACCTTCTCTTCCATCAAGAGATATATCCATGGTGCTTCGTCTGATGAGACCAGATTTTGTCTTCTCCATAAACAGGCCAAATTTGATGTCAACATCATTAGTTTCTAAACAACAAAACACAGATTTTAATGCATTTCGAACACGATTATTCAGAACAAAGAGAGTCAACTATTGAAACCACCATGGGGATTACGACTTAGGCCTATAGAGGCTTAGAGTTTGTTTCATCCTGTCATATTTTTGTTCTAATTTGTTTGAATACTGAGTATACTGATTATTGTATGACAGTAGAAGGTCCGACATTCGCATATTCAGAAAATTTGATCAAAACCATGAAAGTGTTGATTGGGCATTAGGCCTTGCTTGTGAATTCTGATGGAAGTCTTGCTTAAAGTCTGATTTTTTCTCGTCTTTCTCCTCTGGTTTTACAACGTACATGTAGACCAGTCCTCAGGCTTACCTCCGAATGATCCACTATATGCATAGGATGTCCCATTGTGAGACAATGAATGGTAGTTGTTGGTGTATCTGTCTTTAAGAACCTCAGCCAATGTCTTCCTGCAAGATAAACAACAGATCTTGTTCCAACAGACACCACTACCAAAATAACGCAAGTTGGAGTGTCTCCTGTGGGTAATATTACATAATTGTGACCCGGCACGACAAAATGAGTCGGAATGCGCACAAAAGAAGACCCAACATGTCCAAGGTGACCCCAACGGTTCGCGGATTTCAGGATTGTCTGCCCATTGTGAAATTTGACTTTGTCGATTTCTGTGGTTGCTGTCTGGTTCCACCTTCAGTCTTCTTCTGTGCGACTTCCGACTCATTTTGCTGTGCCGGGTCACAATTTACAAACTACCGTATTGATAACTGGTGTAGGCCTACTTGGACCACTTGTGACACACAATGGGGGACTTTACTGCCGTTAGAGGCCGCCGGTTTGTGGTCCTAGAACGTCACAAAATTTGACGTCACAGACATAAACCATGGCCTCACATCATTACGGATGGCCTCAAATCGTGCATTTCTTCTCTGTGCTGTCAAATTTCCTGACCTTCGATGACTGCTAACTGGTGGTGGCCTCTATTGGCAGTAAAGTTCCCATTCAAACTCGATTCTTTATATGGTGAGATGATGCCAAATGACCTAGAAAGAGTCACCCTCCTAAAACCACATAAGAAATGGAACTGGCAATTGAAACATAAGTCACCAGCAGTGACAGGCACTGGTGTTTCTACAATGCCACTTTGAAAGTCATTTGCTTGTCCAACACATTTTACATACAAGCTGAGCCTTACCTTAGGGTTTTGTCCTGCCTTGCAGTGTCAAGTATCTTTTTATATACAAATGTAGATGTTTCAAAGTCATCTGGACCCAGGGTGGACTGGACGATGTTTCGTAGATGGACGACGTTTGGTTTGTTTGTTATCAAGATCGACACAGCTAACGTCCTAACACTGACCGAGTAGTTGTGGTAGTTTTGGAAGTAGATATCATTCAGAATGTATTTCGTCTGCAAGACCAAATTTAAGAGTATAAACATCAGGGGGAAATGACTTGAATGTGGGCTGCTAACAGAGGGGCATCTGCTGACAGGTTTGATGACATCAGGGACAGGGGGGATGTCCCCCCTTAAAAAGTCAAAATTTGTGTTTTTGCCCAAGAATTCTGTCAAGTTTTCTCTTTATCCTCCCCTTTAAAAATTAAAAAATTTCTGGCAGAAACACTGGACATGCATTGAGAATGTGCAACGGTCCATGCACGAATCTTGAGAAGAGTCCTGATAGCCTAGTGGTTATCACGTCCGCTAGCAAGCGACAGGTCCCTGGTTTGAATCCAGCCTGGGCCATATAGGAATAACATCCCTGGCTCTTCAAGTCTTTCGCATGGGACAGTTAGCCAGGACAGACCTGTGGAGAACTAGTCAATTTGATGCATTGTCAAATATACATGCAATGGTCTAAACACCGGACCCAGCCATGCTCATCAAGCGTTTTGTCTATGTGAACCTACCTCCTCATCAATGTATTTCTTCTCCATCCTGCTCAGACTCTGTAAGGCCACCAAACATGTTTCTTGATCACTGTGTCCCTCCCCATACCGCATAAGAACAGAAATAGTCTCTGGCATCCGAGCGTTCCCCAGAGCGCGTAGGTGTTGTAGTCGACAATCTTGCTCCTTGCAGGCTTCCAAACTCTGCACAAGGAACTCACGAATGTCGGTAATGATNAAGGGGGGGGGGGGGGCATGGGCGAGGTTGGGTGTTCCCTGTGGATTAGCTTTGCAAAGTTGGCCTACCTGCTGGGAATTCCCTTCGAAAGGGATTCCAGCAGGACTACAAGACACTCATTCGATTGAATGCAGTTCATCAATTTAAAACTTTTCACCAAAGAAATGTAAAATAGGAAATGATTTTTTGGACATGATGTACATTTAGTTTGCTTCACTGGCCCAAGGGACATCAATCAGGCCACCCCAGTCAAGGGGCACCAAACTGAATACGGTCAGCATCTCCCCAAGAGCGAAGTTTCCGGAGATACTATAAAAACAGTGAAAAAGAAAGAAATTCAAATCCACTTTCAAAGAACACAGTATATCCTACCTGAGCCTTGCAGTCATCCACCTTACAGAATGTGTATGCCACAGCCCCAAGTGCTAGCAGAGTAGACTCTGCCACTTTTGGACTTTCGGGTTTCTTCTTAGCAATAGCCTAGAACAACACAATTAGGAATGTATGGACTAAGAGTAATCTATTATTTTCCCTATTGAAGACAACTGTCACACTGCATTAATATGAATGATGTATTTGACTGGAAGTTGAACCCATGACATCAAGGAAAACAGGCCAATGTTTTAACTATCTGAATCCTAACTATACTGAAGAGTTTATGAACCTCAGTGGTCAGTGCAGTATACAGTGGAACCCCGGTAACACGACCACCCACGGGACAGACCCAAAGTGGTCGCGTTAGCGGGGTGGTCGCCTTACCGAAATCGGCCCGATGAGTGCCGATCCAGACCGAAGTAAACTGAGTGTCATATTTTCTTTTTTATCCATGTTTCGTTTAATAAACCAGAATAGACCATCTCCAGCCTGGCCTGATACTAGTAAGCAGATAGCCCACTGACACTGTGACGACTAGGATGGACGACTGGCAGGTGTGGAAATGGTGAATTCCGTGTAAATATTGCGCCCGTTTCATGCTTAGGTCTGCCTTTTATGATCGCTGACCCCAACCGTTATGCACATGGCTTATGTCATGTGTTAATTGGTCCTGTTTGGTACACACACACACTGCTGACTCGCCTTTGTTTGATAATCAGACCACTAATTAGGTTGCGGGTGGTCGTGTTACCGAGGTGCTAATTGCCACTAGGGACAGCCAAAGCTGTGGTCGCGGTCTGGATAGCGGGGTGGTCGCGTTAGTGAAACTCTCCAAAGGGAAATAAAGATAAAAACAATCGGGACAATTGAAATCTGGTCGTCTTTCCGGGGTGGTCGCGTTATAGGGGTGGTCGTCGACCGGGGTTCCACTGTACAAGTGTCTAGAAATTCAGCGGCCAGCGCTCGAACTAAATTCTCCCCTCTGCACGTCACCAAAAGAATTCAAAAATTGTGGTCAACCGTGACTGTCTCTTTTGCATGGCAATGGAAGGGGCTAAAGATTCCCCCTTTGACGTCATAACTGAACACTGAGTGCCGTATTTCTGAAAGGGTGTAGAGAAAGTTATGATTTACCAGTAAATCAGAGAGAACTCGTTCAGGAGGATGGGTAGAAAAGGATGTGGCAAAAAGGAACCGCTCCGGTGCATCCTCATCGTAAGCATCATCAAAGACGACGACCTCTAGTAATGCATCCTGAGCAGCTGTGTTCTGGGCTGCAACTGCTACGTCGATTAACTCATGTCTGAAAGAAAATTGATGTGACTTATGACTTGGAATGCTTGATATAATTAAACTGGACTTGGAATGGAATGCTAGAAATACGGTACCCTGTTTGACTTAGAATGCTAGATACATGTATAATGGGTGGTATTTATAAAAGATAGCCAATGCTTTTACTTCAAGTTTTGTAATACATTCTCATTCAACATTGCTGTGCAAATCTTAAGTAAAAGCATTTGCTAACTTTTATAAACACCAGCCATTATCTAGCATTCAAAGTCCATTATTGGAAATTACAAAGATTCTGTTAACGACAGGCAGGATGTAACGCTACGCGGCCACCAAAACAAACCGCGTACCAGCAAAAACAGATATATTTTTGGTACCAGCCAACATCATTGAGAGGAAATCTGAGGCCAACTAGGCAGCATAATTCCTTTTTTAATAAGTGAATTAAAAGGAAACCTAATTCAAGAGGAGTACATGATTATCAACACTTACACACTGTAGACATTATCTTGATTATCGAGAATCTCCTTGATGGTTTCCTTACTCGTGTATCTGAAACTTTCCACGAGTTCAATAAAGGCAGATGCAGTCTCCGCCTTGGCCATGCTGTCCTTGTACATGAGGTCACGATACTTGCTCACAAGGTCGGCGGGTTTGACACATTCATCTCCACATTGTTGGGGTTCGATGTCACTGCTTAGCAGCATTTCGTTCAAGTGGTGGGCTGAAAAAACGTGAAGTACGGGCTTGTGAATTTCATTCAACAAAAAGATCATCCAAGTACGAAGTGTGTAATTGATTCTCAAACTCAAAAGCTAGGAATCCAGTGCTGATTTTCTGCGTTGCGACTTGCTTTGCAACCTGCTACCTGCGATTGAATACGATCGCAAGGAACTGATACCGGTCGCCGACCGATTGCCGACTGAAATTGACCACATCTTCGCCATTGGTGGAAATCGCGTCTAGCGAGTCCACTACGGCGATCGAGTGCCCAGTTGCAACGCAACCCAGTTACAAAGCAAGTCGCAACGCACAATCAGTTTGAAAATCAATGGTGGATTCCGAGCTTAAGATGACACAGTATAGACATAGTCCATGAAAAAATCTGTACATAGACATCCATAACACGTCTCGTTTTTTTTATAAGAGAAGATTTTCTACCTTTTTTGAGCGCTGCAACAGCATCGGCCAGACTATTTCCCGGTAATTCATCACGGCAGTCCTTCTGGTCATCTTCCAACATTAAATGCTGCCTGAAGAAACAGAAGGATGACGGAATTAGACAGGACAACTGAAGATGAGGAAGGCAATAGGCTTGGAAACCAATTTGTTGATAATAGTTACCTTTGTTGTACTTTGGATCCAATATCTTTCTTGAGATTGAGTCGGGTGATGAACTGTTCTGTTGAGGCTGCTATTTTGATGATATTCCCGGACAGTTCATATGTTGTGGCTGATGTCACATCAAGGTCAATATCCAACAACTGGAATAGGCAATCAAATCATTACCATAAAGCAGGCCTTATCTTCTGTCAGATTTCTCCAAATTGTTTTGTTCCTGCAGCCTGTGGAGCACCAAATTTAAGACCTTTTTAAGACTTTTTAAGACCAAGTATCGGCAAAATTTAAGACCTATTTTCTTCTAAATGAAGCCCCCGAACATCCCTGGAAGGGTTTCCGCAAGGGAAGAATGACAGGGATTGACACGGCCAAGAAAGTGGGTAGGCTACTTTTTGATTTTAAGAAGCCCGGAGATGCGATTTCCTGACATCTCCTGCCAATTTTTTACAACTGCCTTGATATGAAATTTAAGACCTTTTTAAGACCTTCCCACAGAAATTATCAAATTTAAGACTTTTTAAGGCCTTGAAAATGGAAGTGCCAAATTTAAGACTTTTAAAGACTTTTTAAGACCTTGCAGGAACCCTGGTTCAGAGAAGATGTTGCGTAAATTATTCACCCAAATTGCGTCAATGCAATTGGCAGGGAATGCAGGAGCTGTCAGTGAGTTGACCAATAGGTGTCACTACGGCCCAAATCAAATGCATATAAGCGGACCCATTCATTCTTGATCGAGCACCAATCATGTGGATTTTCCTGTACATTGGTCCGCTAGAACTTTGCTGCCATCTTTTGGCAATACGTGCGGCTGACTGCTCCTATTGACACTGAGAAACCCCAAAATGAAAAGTTCACAAATTGTGAGTTATACCATCTTATTGCTGATGAGCCATTTTTTTCTCCTCATTTTTGAGTACCAGTAAACATCAATCTATGGAACTGTCAATGATTATTTGGTTCATTCACACAAACAATGACAATGGATGATTAATTACTTTACGTCAGATGTCAATCAGACACGACAACAAGGTGAGGTTTTATGGGTACAACGTCAGATACGAAAAATATTGTCTGTCAGTTTAATTTGAGATAACGAATGATTTAATACCATTATCTTGAAACGCACCGGATACAACATGAACACGTGTACATAATTCCTTATTACAGAACCCAAGAGAGCCATCTCCATGATCATAAGACTAAGTAAAACTAATAGTGAAGCAATTTTCAAAAGGATTTGGCCATAGGCCTAGTGCACCAGTACCACCATCCAGGCAATATACCAGCGTTAATAATCTACAGCTAATGCATTTTGCCCTCACTGAGGAAAAAACTGAGCAGAAAGAGTGGAAGCAGTGAATAAAACCATGCAACATCTGAGAAAACCACCACATCATCTGGAAAACAAAATTTTGCATGCCATTGAGTAGTCCCTGATCACCAATTTAAAGGCAATGCACATCGCCGAAAATTCATAAATTTTTTAATCACCTTCGACCTGCCAGACAGCTTCAACTTTGGTGGGGGGTGAACAACTGAAGACTGGAAATGGAAAGACCTACCAGAATAGTACGTATTGTCTTGAGCGCCCTATATTTTTTGTATTTGATTTTCCATCAGGGCCAAAGCCCCAGGAAAAGGCCACCTCAAGTTATTCATGTTCCTCACTTGGATGGGGTCTTCGGTTGCCTTGCAAAGGCACAAAGTACAAGGCACCATGGTAAGGCCAAGCGCACGTTTGCGGCAAAACTCAATGCGGTAGGGATGTCTTAAAGTCGACTGACCCGGCTGAATGAGAGCCTAGCAGTGTTGGGTCAGTCGACTTTAAAAAACACCCGTTGCATTGAAATTTGCCGTCAATGTGCACCTAGCTTTACTGTCGTGTCCCATGACCATGTGATGGACGTGAAGAATCAGGGATGATTAATCACATGGTCCGGGCTGGTTTCGAACTCATGACCTGCCACTTGCTAACCGGATGTGATAACACTAGGCTATCAAGGCATATCGCCAGGCAGCATCATACAAAGGGACATACAGTAGGCCTAAAACTAACAGTACACTCAATACACTGGTGCTGGATTGGAAGCTTAGTGCCAATGGCAACAGTGATGTGTTAATAAAGCCAGGAAGGAGACAGAGTTAATCAACATCTTAGGCACATCTGCGGTGATTTTTTTAGTAAACGCACACAGCGATGGATTATACACACACTAACCTCGTTTGAATTTTGATACTGCCTTGCGATCTCTAGATTAGAACAATGGGACCTCGTCTTGGTGATGATGTTTCGATCGATGACATACATGACGTCACACACTCCCGAGACATCAACCTGAAATGGTTATCATTGTCAGAACCAATATCAAAAATAAGCACAAAACATGACACACAATGTGAGACAATATAAATTCAACCCTGGTGTGGGGTTGAAAATTTGCAATGTCGGAGACGACTTTAATTAATTTACGGTATATAATATAGTCAGAAACAATAATGTCATATTTGCACTGACCTCTCAACTAAAAGTACCTACATGTATTTCATTCTAAAAACACCGAGGAGTATTAAAGATAATTCACAAGTACCGGAATTTTTAACCCTTAGAGCGCCGTTACCGAGTATACTCGGTGCAACAATTCTCTTTTTAAGGACCATTACCGAGTACACNTGTATCCTCATTTTATAGCTCTCAATGAAACATATATATTCACCATACGGATGTGCTGATATTATTCCTTAGGCCACGCTTATTTTATTTGTTGGATTACGGATTTTTACCTTAGAATGCAAGTACGGTAGGGAGAAAAAAAATAAAAATAAAAAGGTCTTCCTTGTTATTCGCTGCCTGCTTCACCGTCACTCAAAGGTAAAAATCTTCCCCGTCAGTGGCTGTTCACGTTCCTGCACAAGGCATGCTGGGAGGGATGGGATGGGGCATGTGTGGTAAAACACCAGATGGTTTTTAGCAAATCTGCGGAATTGCAGAATTTTTCAACTGGATTTTACGATCGGCGCGGAAAAAAATTGTTTTCGTGTTTGTTGGAGCTGGCGAGGAAAAAAAAGACTGCCAAAAATGGTAGGGCGGGAAAAATATTTTTTTTTCACTTTCTGATTTTTGGGGGTAGGAGGGTCCGTAATCCAACAAATAAAATAAGCGTGGCCTTAGCTTGAAGTCACTTTATGAAACAGGCCCCAGGCCCCTGGATTGGAAGCTCAGTACCAATGGCAATGGTGATGTGTTAATAAAAGCCAGGAAGGAGACACAGTTAATCAACATCTATGCACATATCAACATTAGGCACACCTATGGTGGTTTTTTCAGTAAACGCACACAGCGATGGATTATACACACACTAACCTCATTTGAATTTTGATACTGCCTTGCGATCTCTAGATTTGAACAATGGGACCTTGTCTTGGTGATGATGTTTCGATCGATGACATACATGACGTCACACACTCCCGAGACATCAACCTGAAATGGTTATCATTGTCAGAACCAATATCAAAAATAAGCACAAAACATGACACACAATGTGAGACAATATAAATTCAACCCTGGTGTGGGGTTGAAAATTTGCAAATATCGGAGACGACTTTAATTAATTTATATAATATAGTCAGAAACAATAATGTCATATTTGCACTGACCTCTAAACTAAAAGTACCTATTTCATTCTAAAAACACTGAGGAGTATTAAAGATAATTCACAAGTACCGGAATTTTTAACCCTTAGAGCGCCGTTACCGAGTATACTCGGTGCAACAATTCTCTTTTTAAGGACCATTACCGAGTACACTCGGTAAAGATCATAAATTTAAAATTTCAAAACACATGCATTTTTGGCAATTTTTTTCTTTTTTCTGAAAAAAAAATTTTCGAAAAAAAACCTGGTCACGGGGGAAGGAAAAGTTGAAAAAACCTGGCGCTCTAAGGTTTAATATTTGTCTCACCTCCGAAACGTTTCCCCCCACTGTTTGAAACTGGAACATGCTGATGATACCATTCTTGAGATTGAGTGAGAGGGTCTTCTCCTTCCCAGACACATAGACCCTCGTCACCACACCATTCACCCGACTGAAATAAGCCGGTACTGATGACAAGAGAGCCAACTCGATGTGATGGTCACTTTTTGATGCGCTGTACAGCTTGGCATCGTAGATCTGGTGAAGAAGAAATAAGGAGTTATATGTAATTAAAAGAAGTAGGGAAAGCTGTAGGAAACTCATAAATAGGTGCTGATATTTTGTAACGGAATCATCAGGTTTTTGATAGGGGCTGTCAGAGCGGCATGGTGGAAACATCGATGCCTGTCATTCCGAATCCGAGGTTCCAGAGTTCGATTCCCGGTCAGTCACCTGCTCTTTCTGTGATGTCATGCCAGACATGCCAGATGGTCAAACATTCTGCACTGGCGTACCGTCGGTTCTGCCATCTACAATAGGCTTCAACAACGGAGTCGGGTAAGACATTTGCGTCTGATGCACTACCCCAGAAGTTTGGATTTTAAAGAACTTTGATGAATATTTGCATGGTGGAATGCCAGGACAAGGCAGGTGGAAATCTGAATCTGGTGAGTTCTTGCTTTCCTACCTTCAATTTCATTAACTGATGATTGTCCAGAGCCCATATCACGCTTATCTCAATCGTGGCTTCCAATTTCAGGCCAGTGTTCCTCCGTGCAGATGATTTGATATTCGGCGGTTCATTCAGTGCTAAATCTGTGATGTAATTATAGCGGTAAATTTTACCACTTTCGTAACTTCTTGAGTAGGGAATAACTGCAAAAGAAGTGAATGAGGATTATGTGATATTTAGAAAGATTGCACATTGGAGACATCGCGTAGATTGAGTAGGACCACGAGGCAGAGTGCAGTTAGTTCTCGGTCTTGATGAGGAAACAAAAAACTGAGTAACTTACTCATGTGTCGCAGACCGCACCGGGAATCGAACCCATTTCTTTGCATGCAAAGCAGGCGTTCTTCCATTAATCCAAAAGTACGGACGTTAGGCTTGATTGAGGGCCTAACACCTCCTAAATCTGCCACATTCCTTCCCATCTTATCCTGGAGATCCTTAAGTAGGCTTAGGCCTACTTGTTAAGTACCGGTACCTTAACCCTTACGACGTACGGCAGCGGTGGCTAGGTGTACAGTCAACTCGTACCCAGGTCAACTCGTACCCAAGTCAACTCGTACCTCCTCCGAGTCAACTCGTACCCGAACACTTTAGGGCCTAAATGCGTGCAATGTTCCACTCAACTCGTGGATAAGTAAATGAAGCATCATTCTGCACATCTAGGCCTAGGCCTACATGACCACAGTCAGTCAGTGTAAATGTAGGCCGATTTATTGCGACTTTTATGCAAGGTTATCAACTCAACAACAATCGTACCAGCAGCCTCCGTGGCTGCCATCTTGGATTGCGATGAGATGGCCCCCAGTCAAGGCAGCCATGCTCAACCTCGTCCCCTCTTCACAACAATACTGCGAAGTCATGGAAGTGGGCGATGTCCACGATTCATAGCAAAGATAACTGGGGCGACAACATGTAATTCTGATGTTCGAGGCCATTACAGTTGTTATTCATAGCGTGGTACGAGTTGACTATAGGCCAGGTACGAGTTGACTTGGTACGAGTTGACCTGGGTACGAGTTGACTTGTAACCACGGCAGCTATCAAATCTGATCAGACTCCCTCTGTTCAGAGTGATCCACGCAATAAGGCAAAGTCAAAGCCAAGATGAGAAAGGAAAGTGCTTTCGCCGACAACGCCACGTCGCAGACCGCATTGGGAATCGAACCCGGATCTCCCGCATGCAAGGCAGGTGTTCTTCCATCAAGCCAAAAGCCCAGACGTTAAGCTCGAGGGCCTACATGTAACACTCTCCTAAATCTGCCAAACATACAATGTCAATGAATCGAACTTACCAGAGACAGCAATCAAAAGGAATATACAGGACTTCATCTTCTTCAGAGACTATAAACAAATCTCAAATCTTGTTGGCTGACCAAACCCACCACCACACAGCTGATCACTACACACCGGCAAGACAACGTGTTCTTCTATTCTTATTCCTACACACGCCAAGGGCAAGTATGACACAAATGCAAACAATGTAGAATGTGTGTCATCACTAGAACAAGGCCACAGTTCAGTCTAACAGAGCAAAGTGCACAGCAATAACGTATGGCCACGTAATCGATAAGTAATTACCTCTACCAGCTGATAGGCCTAATCAGCTGATGACCTACTTTTCCAATGCCAATGTGCACATTTGCAATTCAAATTTTCCCACCAGATAACATTTACATGTAACAGAGGCTTTTCAGCATGAAATTTAGTTTGAAATCTAAAATGAGACTACCTTTATTACCATTTTGGACTAAGGGATCGACCATATCATGATATAAGGGCTTAATAGAGGAGAAATAGTGAATAAATTGGAGGAATTGATGAGATTTTTGCTGATAATTTGAGAAAATGTATCCTCGAGAAAGGAGCGCTCCAATCTGGCGTAACTCCAAACTGGGGTACTCCAATCTGGCGTACGCGGTCAGGCGGTGGTGAACACATGTGTCACCATTGTTATGGTATATGGCAGGCCTAATTACCTGCACTTTGTATGTTAATTAAACAATGTTCCCATTACACGAAGGTGTTATTTAGCTTAGGCTATAATACGATTGTATTAATAAAGCAGACGGTATGTTTTGTGAATGGTGATGAATGGGGGCACTATTTTGTGATCGTTGTTCTGACTCTTGAAGGCAATACTGACAGCGGTCCTAGGTGCTGTGCTTTTCTGTGGGGAATACCAGCATGGTGTCTTGCTGTGCGCCCGCCCCTATTCCGTTCAGGGTTAGGCCTAGGCCACCTAAAAAATAAAATTAGAATCTCTTGGCTGTTTATTTTTATTTTTTATTTCTGTTGACTTATTTTGGGCTTTTGTCAGTGCTGGAGATTCTATGCCAACCATACTAATGTTGCCTCGTACCCTGGAAAACCTATACTACCACTGCTAGATGTCTCTAGTGGGGCTAACTTGGTCTTTGGTATGGGAATATGATGAGAATGCTTGAAGAATCATCCTAAACCCAGTGACAAAGTCAACCCTATCATAGATACAGTGGAAGTCAACACAGGAAATTTGATAGGAACTTAAATGGGACACTTAAATCACTCATTTCAACGTTTGTTTGACATGTTGGAGTGTTTTTTTAATGAAAAAAAAATGGAAATGAGGCAAGTCAGAAAATTTTGGCAAGGGCGGGAACGAGAATCTAATTTTTTTAGGTGGCCTTAGCATGGTTTGTGTGTCAGGCCAAGGGATGGTTCGTAGATACCCTAAAAAAACTATTTAAAATGCAAAAGTGCAGTAAATTTCTCCCTTGCATTAGAATAACAATTCACATCATCAACTAATCAAAGAAACTTGTTTCGGAGCAGGGACACAGTGGAAAAGTGATGGTCTCCTTTGCTCCAAACTGGCGTAATCTGCCTCTCCTGTCATCATCAATGGTCTCTCTTACATTAGAATAACAGGAGATATGTCCCACGTCAACTACTTGGCGTAATCTGCCTCTCCTGTCATCATCAATAGTCTCACTTACATTAGAATAAATGGAGACATGTTCCACATCATCCACTAATCAAAGATCCTGTTTGGGAGCAGGGAGACAGTGGAAAAGTGATGGTCTCCTATGCTCCAAACTGGCGTAATCTGCCTCTCCTGTCCTCATCAATGGTCTCTCTTACATTGGAATACCAGGAGACATGTTCCACATCATCCAATAATCAAAGAAATCCTGTTTCAGAGCAGGGAGACAGTGGAAAAGTTCTCCTTTCCTCCAAACTGGCGTAATCTGCCTCTCCTGTCATCATCAATAGTCTCCCAATGGTCTATCTTGATTAGTAGTTGATGTGGAACTTGTCTCCTGGTATTCCAATGTAAGAGAGACCATTGATGAGGACCGTAGAGGCAGATTACGCCAGTTTGGAACAAAGGAGAGCATCACTTTCCACTGTCTCCCTTCTCCGAAACAGGATTCTTTGATTATTCGATGATGTAGAACATGTCTCCTGTGATTCTAATGTAAAAGGGAAACCATTGATAATGACAGGAGCGGCAGATTACCCGAGTTTGGAGCAAAGGAGACCATCACTTTTCCACTGTCTCCCTGCTCCCAAACAGGATCTTTGATTAGTGGATGATGTAGAACATGTCTCCTGTGATTCTAATGTAAGAGAGACCATTGATGATGACAGGAGTGGCAGATTACCCGAGTTTGGAGCAAAGGAGACCATCACTTTTCCACTGTCTCCCTGCTCCGAAACAGGATCTTTGATTAGTGGATGATGTAGAACATGTCTCCTGTGATTCTAATGTAAGGGAGACCATTGATAATGACAGGCGTGGCAGATTACCCGAGTTTGGAGCAAAGGAGACCATCACTTTTCCACTGTCTCCCTGCTCCCAAACAGGATCTTTGATTATTGGATGATGTAGAACACGTCTCCTATGATTGTAATGTAAGGGAGACCATTGGTGATGACAGGAGAGGCAGATTACGCCAGTTTGGAGCAAAGGAGACCATCACTTTTCCACTGTCTCCCTGCTCC
>NMRB01002337.1:44775-101572 GCA_002633025.1 Notospermus geniculatus
CAAGAGAACTACTGAGCAAGGTAATGTGAATGAGCAAGAGACTGTCAAGGATAATGATCATGTTGATGTTGCACCCTATGAGGGCTTTGTAGAGGACAATAATAAGGATGATGATGGCGACAACATACATGTAGGCAAAACTACAGGCAATTCTAGTGAAAATGCAGATGTGGGGGATAGTTCATGCAGTGCGACCATGCTCAGGTCTGTAGACAACAAAGAAGAGAATGATTCATGACATCCTGGCTACCTCTGCAAAGGCATACATGTAGTGTGTTGAAGGGCGATTTACACTTCATTTGCATGTTTGTTGTCATGACGTGGCGGCAATTGCCGCCGAGTTGATTTACACATGCCGGTCATTTTTTTTGTCCAACTCCGTCAGGATGACGATGATGCAAAATAAGTTCTTTGTTTGTCAAGATGATAGAGGCCACAAATTTTCCAGGCGCTTTCACTTTTTGCACATCTGTGATGTCAAACTACTTCTGAATCGACACGTGATATATGCATGCTGTTTCTTGAAAACAGTCATTTGTTCAACATACTTCCATTACCACTCACTAAAAGAGGAACACACAGTTGACGTATTGTGTGGTTTATTGTAAAAATATGCTAATTGCAAACAATAGTCTCATAAAAGTGTTGGGTGCATTGTCCAAAATTACTGGACGGATACCAGTGACTGAAATATACATGAATATTAACATGATAGATTTCTATCTCTAAAAATGACTAACTTGGAAGGAACTGTGCTGATGATAGGGAATTTCTGTATTTTAGTTTTAGATCGTGAGATTTTACTGTTTATTTCAATGAAAGGAACATCATGAAACAGTGACCTGTAAGTAAAATGTGCACTAATAGACTGTACCACTCCAAAAGAGTGCAGCACCTGACGGGTCCAGCATCATGACGTCCCACACGTCGTTTCTGAACGCCATGACGTGACTTGAAAAAAAATCCGGTTGTTTCAGCGATCATGACATCGTGAAACAATTTGACTTTTTTTGTCTCACGTCCAGATATAATGAAATGACGTGCCGGACGTCATGCACGCAACCCCGTCAGGTGCTGCACTCTTTTGGAGTGATATCGTCTATTGCAAGTGAACGACTGTTGTCACACTGAATACGGTAATCCAACAGAATTCTTTTAATAATGGTTGATCACAGATGTCATTAAAGAGTGCATCTAATATCAAAAATGAATTATCTGGTGAATACCTAAATACAAACACTCTTCTGTAGCAATCCAAAAATAACCAAACTAATTTTGGCATGCACCGGTAGAGATTTATCCAGTATTAAAATACACCATGACAATTTTTGGCAGAAAGTATCATGCTGTTATAATATTTGCAAAGTGTCACGGCTGCAGGCCTCCAAAGTAAGTCATTTAGGTATTCTTCAGATACAATAAACGAAAACAGTTTAACCCTTTCACAGCCAGTGGCAGTTTTACTGAAATTAATAAACCTACCAGTTATAAAATCTTACAGAAACCCTGTCACGTAGGTATTCTAGTCCAGTCAATCTACGAAAAAAATGGCCAAGTGTAAGTATTTTTTACATCGCCAGTATTTGGGTAAGCCTATTTTATTTTTGAAAAACATCAGCCACAGCAGTGAAAGTGTTAAAATTACAACTGATAGCAAGTTCATATTTACAGCATTTAAAAGTTTATACAAAAACAGTGTCAACAATTATTCCGGCACCACTGAAAACAATTCCCATCTTGAGGTATCTCATTGCAAAAATGGAGTTAAAACAAGATTTTGTCTTTGATAACTTCAAAACCCGTCATTTTCACACTGGATTTCTCAACGTGTGTAGCTAATTAAAATGAATCACAGATATGTTTTTGACTGACCCTGCTCTCCAATGCAGCAGTTTAACTGATACAGCAGTAGTATGTACAATTTTACTTTGTATCAAACAGTAAACAAAATATAGTACACTCAAACCATCCTCCCACTGCAGGGGTTTTTACCTCATTACTCTTCATCCACTCACACAGTGTGTGCAAGTGTACGAAGAGGACGAGACCAAAGCCTTGCTGTGGGAGGATGCACTGAAACCCCTTTCGTGGACACCAACTGGGAGGTCACTTTTCAATTGATTACACCAAATATAAAATACAGTCCCAAATTGAACATTATGCCGCGATTACAGTTGAACCTCCCTTTGTGGGCACCTCTGCCTCGAAGGTTCAGTCCCAAATTGAATTTACTATTTCTGTTCATTTTGACCTCTGTAATCAGGACACTTCTTAAGCAAGAACCAAAAGTGTCTTCAATAGATAGGCTCCACTTCATTCATTTTGAGCCTACCATCAGTTTTAGTTTCACAGGCGTGGATCACGATTTTGGAAAAGAGGGGCGCACTATGCTAGAAACATTGAAATCCACGGTGAATTTCAATGATTTGCTCCAAATTTCAGAATTTCACGGTCAATTTTTTCTGTTGGCCGAAAGGGGGGGCACCCCCCGGATCCTCGCCTTTTCATTTCCTCAAAACAGAGGCTTGGTATTGTCAGTTAGTTCCCAGGATGTCAAAAAGTACGTAGAGGGTAAAGGGAGACATTGCCTTGACTGATTTTACATGTACATGTACCCGGTATATGATGGATTCTTTCTTCAAGTTTTTCAGATTGCCATTGAATCACTAGGATACCAGGCTTTAGACATCTCACTTTTGTGGCCTGGTGATGTGTATCGTAGTCGTGGTTCTTCGTTAGTTGGAAAGGCAGGTTGGCTCATGGTCTGTGGAGATGCAGGAGGGAGGCGAGTTCCTCCGTTTGCACTTGTCACTGGACCTTTGGAGGAAGGCCTTGGTTGGAAAACCTGACTCGTGGGTGGGCGCTCTGTAGGAGAGAAAGATGAGAAGTTGAATTCAATCAGAAAGAAAATGAAACAAAATGGTTAGGAAACTACAGTTCAGTCAGAATTAGTTGTCATAGAGGTGAAGAAAAATAAAAAGAAAGTTGCCTGATATCAAGTGCAGATCCAAGGGGGGTGCACCCGGTGCAGCCCCCCTTTCGGCCAACAAATCTGTAAAATTGACCGTGAAATTCTGAAATTTGGAGCAAATCATTGAAATTCACCGCATATTTCAATATTGCGCCCCCTCTTTCCCGAAACCCTGGATACGCCCCTGGATACAGCACATCAGTGGGTCATATGAGTATTGACTAGTAAATGCTTTTACTTGAATTTTGCAATACAAATGCACTAGACAATGGCCGTACAAATCAAAAGTAAAAGCATTTGCTAGTCTTTATTCATATGACCCATTGATTGGCTAGGTTTTGAGTGGTCAGATTGGGGAGTATATGCAGTCAATAATGACTGAAGGTTTTGCAAAACCATCACAATTCCAGTACCCTACATCTGAATTATCTGCAAGTGTGCCATTCCTAACAGTACCGGTAGTCCCGAAACAGGTCCAAAAAATGTAAGACATGCTATTTACCCTCGGTGTGTAAGCCCACAAATAGATTAGTGTTTTAATGGCTCTGATTGCTGTACATTATGCAAAGTGGATTGACAGTCTTCCCTTCTGATAGGGATTTAATCTGTAAATCTCTAATCTGTGTCAGATTAGTGATTATTTCTCATTATCATCTCCCTCAGGCAAATAAACAGCTCTCATGCAAAAAAGCAAGGAAAACCACTCTACTAATCTACATTTGATGCAAAGAACTCGCAAAGGTGAAAGAAAACCGTACAGTGGGGGGGGGGGGGTACGTGTTCATGTTTCTTAATAAGAATCTTATTTGGGTTTGAGAGGGTAACTTACAGTGAATGCCGTGCACAATATGTGAGCCGCTCTGGCAAAACCAGAAGCTTGTCGCTCAGAAGTTGAGCCTCAACGAATGAAGATGACACCAGAAGAGAATGGAAGAAATAGATTATTTCAGATTTCATAATAGACAGACAATATTGAAACTGACAAACATTTGGTCTCAACCTGCCAAGGTAAGAGCGACAAGCGTCTGGTTTTGCCAGAGCGGCTCACATATCCTAAGGACTTGAAATTTGTGCATGACACTTTAATATTGGTGAGGCGTGGAATATTCTTTACATAGGCCTACCGGTACACTATCCTCAATGAAGATATCACGTGAGCCTTAAAAAACTGGAACACTCTTTTCTTGCCTGTCACGAACAATTTTTTTCGACATTTGTATTTTGCACATCATATCACATAGTTTATTGGGGCATGTGGTGCAAATTTCAGGTACCCGGTAAGTAGGTCAAATATCCAAAAATACTGGTAGCACCATTTCTATAAAACTGCAAGATACCAGACCAAGCTATTACGTAAATTATTCTAGTGCCAGCATTGCAATTTTTCAACAAATTATTTTTAATACGTCACTAGTTATTCAACAGGGTTTGACTTGCTAGTATACTGTAAAACGGGAAATTTTCGCGGACGTTTTAATTTTGCGGTCTTTGCGGTCCTATCACATCCGCAAATTTAATACGCGTAAAAAATTTTTCAATTCAACACTGTCAGCACGACCGCAAAAATAAGACACAATTTGCATAATGCTAGTACCGAGTACTTGCCAATAAATCACGCTGAAACATGCAACTCGGTAAACTCCACATTCAGAATAGTGTTCTGATCATCCGATACTCGCATTGAAGATGAGCCGGCCGCCGGCCGTCATTAGCCGCGAATACTTATGGTCCCAAACCAGACACAACAAAGCCACGTGGTCAGTCTCCAGTCAAAACAAGAGCACATGGAACTTCAGGGCTCTTGAAACTGCTTGTATTTATGAATGAAACTGCTTCCCATAGAGGATGATGGTGGCCTGAATGCCGGGAAATCACGTCTACGGCTCTGTGAGTTTGTTGCAATGCATTTTAATTTTGCGGTTTTTGCGGCGCCGAGCTGTCCGCAAATTATAAAGGCGCAAAATATTATTCTGGGGCAGAAATACTGAGGGTCCGCGAAAAAAACCATCCGCAAAAATTTCCCGTTTTACAGTATTTTTTGAAATTTTTGCATAAATTGCTAATGCTATTAATCATTTGATATATTAAGGTACTAAATATCACTGGCCCACAATGGGAATTGTAGAGATAATGGTAAAGAGTGTTCCAGTTTCTTTTGCCCACCCAGAACATAATTCAGAGTCACTGACGTATAAAACCTGAACCAAGATCATAGCTTATAGTCAGGCAGTGGGAGTGGGCCTAACTCAGGATTCTAACTTGCTTTGTGAAAAATTATATGCCTCTAGGTTCTGTGATAGAATCTTAAATAAAGATTAGTTCTAACCATTGAATCCATCACTTTAATCCCCTCTAAAAGATGTCACCATTGCCTAATAATGATAAAGTGCAGTTTGAGATGCCACGATCAGCAAAAAACCCTTTATAAAGAACATTCAAAATTCAATCCAATATCAGGCTACACTTTACACTTGTGGTGCTAACAAGATTTCAGGATAATGCATTAGAACAAAAATGTGGTTTCATAATGTAGATGAATGTTTGTTTTTAATGGACCTTTCTGTGTGATTACTAGTATTGACAATATGTATATTATACTCCAAGAAATATTTCAAAAGATATCTTATTTTTTGATAGCAGGCCTGGAAAAAGAAAGGCGATTATTGTAAAATGTCCGACACTTGTCAAACAGTAGCGATTTTTGTTGACATTGCAAACAATACTTAGGTACGTGGCTATTTGCTTATGGACTTGTTGCGATATTACATGCAGTGACGGTGACATGGGGTGATTTCAAAGAATGTAGGCTTTGAGTGAATGTGAGTCCTCTGCTTGTAGTTATGGTGCTCACTGTCGATGCACTTCAGTGCATTCAAATATGCATACGTAGCCTTTAAGGCATTTTCTGTTTTTGTACATAAATTCCAGTATTGTTTATTGTTTTCTTATAAAATGCAGTGGTTCAGTTTACGCTTGGTATTGGTGTGTGCATTTGGAAGGGGGAGGCATGCAGTGTCATAAATGCGCCACTCCATGTGAGAAATTTTTTGCACAAGTTGGCTCTATATGGGCAATTCAAACAGAGAAAAATATGGGCATTGGTCAGGAAACCAGTGGGATCCTAGCTAGGATAGAGGGCAGCACACCGAAACCAGGTGGCCATAGACACGCTGGCACCCATTTCCGAAATAAATAAACCAAGTCCTCTACAATGGATGCCTTTTGTGTGGGAAATTGATCAGGACCGGGATGTCAGTTTCATTTCAATAGTTTTAACCACTAGTGACACCTATTGAGGAAGTCGGCTTGGGTCCCCATTGCCCATGATTGAGAGCCAACTTGCATGAGAGTTAAGCCCTGGTCACATATCCACTCCGGGGCCCGTACGGCGAGTAAAAACAGACATTTTGGCCAATTTCTACGGTGCCCAGTTTGATATACCGTATTTTTCGGACTATAAGGCGCGGCTATTTTTCATGAAGAAGGGTCTAAAATTGGGGGTGCGCCTTATANTTCTGTATGTACTTACTTTCATCTGCAACCGGTTTCTGGTGGATGTCGGGAAGTGGCGACACCTGACTCTTTCTCAAGATATCATTGATTGTGGTGTTTTCATTCCTCTCTCGGCTAGCTGGCACACGTTCCTTTGTGTACTGCCCGTCAACGATGCTTAATCTGGAAATAAAACAGTTGGAAATGGAATTTGCAGAAAGAAACAAATTTAATCAATTCATCAAATGTTTTGTTTTTCTACTTATTTATCAAAAATACATTTTTAATGATATTTGTGACACTCCATAGCAAAACCAGTCGCATGTCGCTCTTAATAGCTTGGCAGGTTGAGACCAGATGTGTGTCACTTCCAATATTGTCTGTCTGTTATGAAATCTGAAATAATCGTTTTCTTGCATTCTCTTGTGGTGTCATCTTAGTTCGTTGAGGCTCACCTTCTGAGCGACATACGACTGGTTTTGCTGTGGAGGGTCACATTTGTGTTATTTCAATGAAACAGATTTAGTCTCTTCTTACCTTTCAACAACCCTGTCCACATTCTTTTCCTCCTGCACTGCAGCCAGTGTCTGTGTCGTATTGTCCTGGTATCCTGTCCCTGGAGCTGACCTGTGGTTCTCCTCCACGAGGTACTCCACTGGTGGGTTCTCCAGGATTACAGAACGGATCTTGTTCAGCATCAGCTCCTTTTCTGCAAAAGAAAAGGATTTGGATTGAATTTTTTTTCTGATCTAACAACAATTTTCTCCACTTCTGCTTTCTTTTACTGAACTTTTCAGTGCAGACTTATTTTTGGGTGGATGCTTGGACCTTCGAGGAATTATAGTCAGTATATAATTCCTCCAAGCTTGGACTTTTCAAACTGAACCTACATTCTATGTCTAGGTTGAACCCAGGACTTCTTCATCCTGAAGAAATCAGGGGCCATTTGCATAAAACATCTTAAGTGCAAAATTTCCCTTAAACTATTGTTCCAAACAAAAGATAAGGGAGCAGATCGGCCTTGCGACTGGAAGCAACTACTGGCAATGGCGTTTCCGGCAACGGTGGGCGACTGGCTGGAAACAGCAGCAATGATCAGTTGCTCAAACAGGTCGATGTGCGCACACCAGCAACGCTATTGCTGACAGCTGCCGCTAGTTCCAGCCAGTTGCTCATGTAAGACTGGATTGTGCCACTTGTTGCTGCAATGACCAGTCGTAGTCGATGTGCGCGGTCCGCTCACATCGACAGCGACTGTTGCGTTCAGTTGCTTCCAGTCGCAAGGTCGATCTGCTCTCGGCATAAGCATCACTCCCAAGATCGTGTGAGCCTGGAAGCGATTCGTCAAGAGGACCGGATTTCTTTAGCATGGACTTCTTGTATGGTCCACTGTTCAGTAGGCCATAGTGCCTCCTCAATACTTCAATAAACAGAATGTGTACCGCTAAGCGTTTACTAACCTGCTGATGGAGCAGAACACAACCATTGTTTTACATCACTGATGCTTGATGCACCCAGGATTTGAAACAGCATGGAGAAGATCTGAAAAAAGAAATAACTCTTGTCATTTTACTTGTATATGTGTCGTTTGAATTCGACCACCTGGCTGTGGGAGGGGAGGAATGGACCATCAGCTTGATTTGGCAACCCTTTGAGCAGCACCTAGTATTATTACATGATATTTTGTGTTTCATATCTGCAGTGTTAATAGAATGATACTATTTTGTGTGTGTTGATTAGAGGACACAATTAGAGGACAGGTTGTGTCCTCTCTTTCTTGGTAATAAAATGTGAACCGATCCAGCAAAAGTAGGCACATCATTGGTCATCAATTTACTCAAATATTAGGGAGTTTAAGAAATCAAACGATAAACGTTAACTTTACCACAATTTTCATAACTGCGAATTCACCAGAATATATATTGCGTTTTTGGTACAAAAAATAACGTTGTTGGAAAGCTAACGTTTATCGTTTGATTTCTTAAATTCCCTAATATCACTGCCATCCAGTATTATTGTCAACCTGCAGAGGCGTACATTTCAGCCTATTGTGTTGTGAGGCTGTTAACCCTTTCCTCGGTTGCGACATGTGCCTACTTTTGCTGGATCCGGTCACAAATTGGGAGATGGACTTCACTGCCAAGGTCATTGGTGCGACTGCAGTCGAAGGTCTCCGGTTTTATAATTCAACATGGGATTAGAATATCTGGCTATAGAAACCATGATCATTTGAATATACTAGTAACCTTGCAATAGCAGACTATTAAAACTCAGACTTGCATTCCTGGGACTACCATTCTGTTCACACCTGCATGCAGGTGTTAATACTTTATGTATTGTTTACTAACAGTATAATTTCTGATATTGACCATGCTATTTTCCACTGTCCATATAAAGCATTATCGTAATGGTATCGGCCTCAAAAGGCAGGCCTGTGATAAATAATCCATAAAAATGATAATCATAATCCCCTATCATAAAATTGTTTACCAAGAATATGTGATATGTACATACATTTTCTGTATTAATACTCTTTTGAAAGACTTTGCTTGACTATAAAGTGTACTAGGTATTCTTTCATTGATCTGTAATGACCCCATTATTGCCGGACACGTTTCAGATGACCAGTAGACCGTGGGATATTGACATGGTCTGTTGGCAACCAAATACATGACTAACATTAACAGGCTTTCTAAGGGCTTTTATATATAACACTTGTGGATTCCTGACCTCCTGTAGGTTGGGTTAAAGCGCAGGTTGGAGGGTATTTATGCTTCATTTCAAGTAAGGTTTAGTGTCTAATTGGTGAAATCTAACTTTCAGAAGTACCTGCAGATTAAAGATAATGTATCATGACTTCATTGTTTACATTCAATGTTTGTAAGTTTGGATGTTTACAATTTTTTTTTCTTTGACTTATGGGACATGCCAACCCACCAAATTGAATACTTTCGGTACCAAAAGAATTTCTAGAGGGGCATGCCACCAACAAATTACTCATAAGATAAAGAAAGACTGGACAACAAATACAATGTAAACAAACAAAGATTTTGTGGCCCGCAAAAATACCCGTGATATATTATCTTTAACGTGCAACTTGCATTTTATACTGACTGCCTCCTGCACTTGAAGTTCTCAAATTCGCAGATCTGCGCACTTCCGCCGAAATCTCAAGCAGAACCTCGATCTGAAACCGGCTGACGTGACGCCATCCATTATTCGACGTCACTGTCGTGGGGTTGTCTGCGTCATGTCATTCAGTTTCAGACCGAGGTTGTGGTTGAGATTTCAGCGGAAGTGCGCAGATCTTTGTCGTTTACGTCAATTTGAGAACAGTCTATTATGTTCCTTATAATACAGATTCATGACTCAATGGGTCATATGAATAAAGACTAGTAAATGCTTTTACTTGAAATTTGCAATACGAATGCACTAGGCAATGCTGTACAAATCTGAAGTAAAAGCATTTGCTAGTCTTTATTCATATGACCTAATATTCCAAATATCCCTTTGAGTCGAAAAACACCGTAATAGCACCCGGTGTTGGTCGGTCCTTCATTCTCCTGCAAGTTCTTCAGCATCTTACCTTTGTCTGCATATCATCTTCTTCAACAATGTGTTCCATAAGTGGGTCACCCCGGCGTGACCTTGACTGACCTCTAGAACAGCCACGTGACATGGCTCGTGATGGTGGGGGTACCAAACGACCTGTCTTCTCAGAATACATTGATTTCTTCTGCTGGCTACCAGGTCTTTCATCATTGACTTTGGGATGTGGGATCAGTGCGGCATCTGTCAGATATTTTAGTTCTTCTCTCCAAGCCTCTGTGACTGGAACTGAAGAAGAAGCTATTACATGTATATTATATCAAAAATTACATGTATATCCAATAAAATACTGAGTTGAGAGCTAGAGTGCAAAAAATGGCATAATAATGGGTCATGTGAATACCGGTAAAGACTAGTAAATGCTTTTACTTGAATTTTTCAATACAAATGCACCAGGCAGTGCTGTACATATCTGTAGTAAAAGCATTTTTCTAGTCCTTATTCATATGACCCAATGAGGTTTCAAAAATCTGACGAAACACGAAGTACGAAATATGAAATTCATGGACTTCATTTCCATGACAGGAGATGGTTGCCATCACAAATATCGCCTGCTGCAAGAGTGTCTTTTAGGGTATGGCCTTAAACCGATAGAGTTACGGTGTATATTAAACTTTGAAATTTGTCTTTCGTTTCCACTTCATAGCTACAAAGTGGAAATTTAAAAATTCAGGATGCACCATAACTCTCTCGGTCTTACATGATATGCTAAAAAGTAAAAGACGCACTGGTAGCAGGGACATCAGTGGTACCAACCATCTCCAGAAATACATTTTGTATTTCGTACTTCGTGTTTCATCAGATTTGCGAAACCTAATATTTGCTCCATATACCGGTACTGGCGAATAAACGGGCCCTGATTGGCATCTGATAATTTGATCAATGATGGATGAGGCATTAGGCCTCACTTTGACAGCAGTTCTGACCTAATGCCTTAGAGTACTCTTTTCCTATTTGAACCAATACATGTATATTGGTGTTGTGTGTGGCGATGACACTTGGTAACACTACATCAATTAATCTCACATTCATCATGTCATAATATTGAACTAGGGGAGAAAAGAAAAGTCTGTGATTTTCACAACTACATTATTTCCTCGTAAAAAAATGCAGCCCACTGCTTTATGATTTCGTGACCATTACGAGCAAATCTGTATGATACCTAACTTCAAATTTGTATGATGTGACCCTATCTATCAACAAAACTCGCTTTGAAATTAATAATATTGGACATTAAAAATGTTGAACTAACTTATGGTAGATGATATCTATTGGAGTGCCATGACAGCATTGTGATACATTTCTATTAAAAACACATTGAAGAGAATTTGAATGCAAATTGTGTCACTTCCATTCTTTAAGGAATAATACTCTGCATGTTTAACTAAAGGCCTATAGTTGTTGGTCTGAAAAGAATGTCTTCTAAAGGCTGTGACGGTTTGCAAGCGTGTATTATGTTTGCCACGGTACATATAAAAATATGGTGGTATTCTTGAACACGTTTCTTTCAAATCCAGAAAAGTTATGGCCTCAACCTGATCAAACATTTTGTAGAATTTATGGTCTTTTAAGTACATCTTTAAGTAGATCAAAAAGACATGGCTCATGCACTTGAATGCTTTTTAACATTAGCAAGTTTGCATTCCAAGCTTACGGTCATTCAGTGATACCATGGATATGTTGTTGCTCTCCTGGTGGGGAGGACACTATTGATAAAAGTATATCTAATCATACATGTAGCTTCCGTCAATTTACTTATGCTTCAGTGTACCATTATATCTGAAATATATCCATAACAGACTGGTTTCATGACCAACAGAAAAGAACCTGAGCAATTCCAAACTACATGTCACTCCTTGACAAAGTATACATGTAACTGCATGGGCGGATCCACGATTTCGGAAAGGGGGGGTGCACTCTGCTAGAAACATTGAAATCTGCGGTGAATTTCAATGATTTGCTCCAAATTTCAGAATTTCACGGTCAATTTTAACAGATCTGTTGGCCAAAAGAGGGGCGCGTGCCGGGTGTGCCCTCCCCGGATCCGCACCTGAACTGGGGGGTGGGCAAAACTGCACTTTTTGCCAAAAAATTTGCATAAAAAAACAATCGGTGACGTCTAGGGGGCTTGCCCCTCCCCATCCCTATGCTAGCTGGATCAAGAGTGAATGAATAAACCTGTCAACTTACCAATACCAAAATTCGGATCCGCCTTCTCCTTAAAGGGATAATTCTGTAATCCTGTTATTGTGTTAAGGGGATATAACCGGGAGTTAACATTTATGACATTGCCAGGAACAGTCTTCAGTTTCGCCTCATTGAAATTATTCGGTGGGAAATTTAACTTATAGTTTGTTCCTGGGAACTCATCATCTACCACAGAACAGATTGGCGAGTCCAGTAAACCTGAAAAGAAAGGAGGTAAAGGGTCAATACGCTACCTCAGCATTATTTGGGACCGTTAGGGTTTGATAAAAGGGGTCCCTTTAAAGATTTGACAGGGTCTTTTTGATGATATCGTCACTGAGGAAGTTCCATGATCAATGGTATCCCTGTACCTTGATTGATCTGGGATTCCCTGTAACATTATGAATATGATAAAAATGGTATTCTTTGACATGGACTCAGGGTCCTGCCTTTTTCACTGCCATCCAGTGTCAATTTCATCAAAAATGACAAACCTGACAAATCGTGAAATCTTACTGAAACCCTGTCACATAGATTATCATCAAGTAAGCCTACTCATGGAGAGCTTTCCAATGAATACCTATGTGAAGAGTGGCTTTCCCTATTTTCCATCATTTTTNTTCACCAACGTTTACTTACCTTTGATATGTCGCACTCGCGACGGATGCGGGTTGTGTCGCGTGAAAAACGATGCTAAACTCAGCTGTCCAAATCTTGAATTGCTCTGGGTACTTGGACGGGAATTCGAACGAGGAGGGTAGATGCCCTTTTCAGGGTTGCTCTCCGAAAGGTTATCTCTGATGAAGAGAGGCTGGCCGTTCGCCGGTTTGAACACCTCCATTTGGCTCATCCTAAAAGACACCGAAAATGACATCCATTTTAGACTGCAATACGGGAATGGACCACTTTCCTTTGTGGGAAGTAGGTATAAAAGCTCATTGGACCAACCGACTGTGTGAGCACGACGCCGCCATGTTTACTATACAATGTATTCAGAATGAGTTGTCAATTGAGGCAGAATTTATGCCATTTTATAGGTTACTTTGTGCAGCAAAGTGCCACTGCAGGTACTTCAGCCTACAGTGTACGTACACTCGTAGCATTGTCACTAGGGAGTTTTCGCAAAGCCCCCGAAACGCCGACGCGAACGCCAAACCCATTGTTCGATGCCAAGAAGAGAGCACCGAACAAAAGAGTAGACGTTCGCGTTGGCTTTTCAGGGGCTTTGCGAAAACTCTATATTAGGGACTTTTCGCAAAGCCCCCGAAACACCAACGCGAATGCCAAACCCACTGTTCGCAGCCACGAAGAGAGCACCGGACAAAAGGGTAGACGTTCGCGTTGGCTTTTCGGGGGCTTTGCGAAAACTCTATCGTCGCCACAACCCGTACTGCTACATGACATAGGAAAAGGGTGATACAACCCAAATGAATGGGGAACGCCCACACTGGATGGCACAGGTATGGCTGATCTATCTGTTCCTCTGACTTAGGCAGGTGTTAGGATAGATGGCTTGTCCGGGAAGGAAATTTAGTTTTAAGCATGCGTTTAGGGAAATGTTGAGTTCACTTAGAAAATAAGGGAAGCGTGAGCCTTACCGACTTTGTCAAATGCGAAAGGTTTGAACATGTTAAGAATACGAGAAACCAGACTGCACCATGCTATTGATTGTCGATACGTTCAATCAAGTCTGCTTTGGTAGGTGGGGCGAATCAATACTGTCCACCCGATAAAAATACCCCCCTCTGGTATAGAACACATTTTGCTTGACATGTTGTTCCGAAGTCTGATTGCCAGGAATGGTTCTTGGTGACTGGTCTAAACACGGGCTTGACTTCAAGGTGCGACCGGTAGATGCGCCCCCGTCCTTAATTTCTTGTGAACTGGCGGTATCATCTCCGAAAATAGAGAGGTCGCGCAGCTTTTCGACTCCCGGCTTTAACTACCAGAATGAATTGCAGTCCGCTGTGGACATCCGTGATAAAAACGATTTGATAGACGTACGTTTGCAAATCGTAAAATACCATAACTTTGTGGCAGAATAATTTTGACTCGTAATTGGAAGTGCACGTAGGGTAAATCGCAAATATTGGGGAGGTTTCGAAATCAAACGATAAACCAAAACTTTACGACGTTATTTTTCCTACTACACATTAACCAGATTTTGTATTGCATTTTCGGTACAAAAATAAAGTTGTCGTTAACGTTTACGTTTATCGTTTGATTTCGAAACCTCCCTATTGTGGTCGTGTTTCAAGTCGTAACGACTAGGATTACGACTTCAGTATTCATTATTTTTCCGCACTTTCGATTTATAAGGCCAAATTTTTCTGCCTTCAATTTATGGTGTCTGACGAATTGAAAACTTCTATCAAATCGTCTTTATCAAGGATGTCCATAGCGGACTGCAATTCATTCTTGTAGTTGAAGTCGGAGTCGGCCGCTCCGCAACCTCTCTAATGTCCATCATCATCCCGATCTTTAGACTAGTCTTCTGTCCTCGAGCCGCTCCACTTATACATTAGCGGAGCGGCCGAGGACAGGGGACCAGTCTAACCGATCTTGAAAAAAATCACGTGACAGCGTAACCAGGCAACATATTTCTGTTTACTTCAACTTTATGACGCCGGACACGACGTATTGGTCGAGACGTGAGCAAACTTGACAATCATTATCTCCCCCATAACAACACGCTGTTTGGTTAAAAGCGGCCATCCGTTGCCGAGTGATGACTTTTTTATCGATAGCGTGTAATATGAATAAAGTTATTACTTTCAGTCAATATTGGATCAAGTGCACCATTCTTTAGACCGGATTTTAGTTACATGCACGAGAGACAATTCTAAAGTAATTTCCGAATCATTTTAGCTTCTGCATGGCACAATCTAGCTAGCACCACACAGTAAAAAAGCGGCGTTCCCTCACACAATGAACGCCTAAAATCAGGGTTCTTTCCAGTGTACCACCTCCGCTAAAAAATCGGTGTTTGCGCGAAGTAATCCTGATTTTAGTCTGGTCCCTTGTCCTCGAGACGCTCCGCAAATTTGTATTAGCGCAGCGGCTCGAGGACAGGCGACCAGTCTGCCCTGATTTTCGTTGTTCATTGAGTAAAATGGAAAAAGCGCGTTTTCTACCAGCGAGGCACTCCGGGCAGTTTCGCCACCACTATAGGAAAGCTACGTCCAGTCTTCCATGGGTTTATGACGCCCTTGGATCCCTTTTCCGATTATATACTTTGAGGACAGAAAGGGGCTGTTCGCTTTCGTCACTTGAGGAATCCGAGTTGTGATCCTTGGGAAAACGGAAGAAGCTATGCACTTGCAAATTGCATTGTGCTGTACAGAATAATCGCTGCAATTTGCAGCTTCATAGCTTTCTCCATTTTCTCAAGGATCACAACTCAGATTCCTCAATTGACGAAAACGAACAGCCCCTTTACGCCCAACTCTTATCGGCTATTTGACTTGCATTTTCCCTTTCGCAAATTTACAATACATTTCCTCTCAATTTCACGATGGATGATTTTTCCGACTGAGAGCATTTCGTTCATAATCATCCATCGGGAGAATTCAAAATGTTTTATGGCCAATTAATCACCTTAATCAGTCACTATACTTAGGGTGTTTTTGCCCACCAGCCCAGCTTGGGTAATCCAAAACACAGGATAGGCTTGGAATCTTCAAGGGGCATCATGTTTGAGGGTCAATAGACATGTGTGCTCAATGTCTAATTGTCTTGCAAACACTTTTAATAGATTCTTTTCAATCAGACCTACATGTTGGTACCTGCTTTTTATTAATATCTTCATACTGAAGGGATGCAGAAGGCTTTTACTTCAGTGAGCATTATTTCCACTTTCTGTACATTTTTTTCATTAAAAGCATGTATCATCAATAAGAGTGATATTCCTAGATCATACTGAATGAACATAAATTTATCATAGAATAATGCTGAGCACATATGTCTTTTGAAGGTCAAAGTTGTCACTATCCCCTAAATTTTCCAGTTGGAATTGCCAATGTATGCAACATGGCTGACCATGCTTCCAGTGCTAATTGCTATTGTTTGCCCTATTGTTCGGCATTGTTTGGGATTGGTGTGAAGAGCAAATACACACTCTGGTTCATGACTTAAAGACAAGTAATGACAACATAAATATACTGAAACCGATGTTGAAATTGAACTCTATAGTTTTGTTACAGTAGCATCTACAAAATGATATTTTGGGCAAGTTACTGCAACAGGCCTACATAACAAGACATTGGATGTCAAGTACATGGAAAGGCCTTATGGTGGGGAACTTTGGTTTTCCGTGAAATTTCTCACTCTCCAGTCAATTATCATTTCATGAATATCAGATATTCATTCCTGCTATGCTTGTTATTTTCATCAAATATGATTTTAATAGAATCTACATTGTAAGAAACACACTGTAAGAAACACTGTGCCAGTTGCAGAGGTATGATATTTTAAAAAGTACACTATTTTGGCAAAAATATCACAAAAATATTTTTTCATTAATTTTCACCACCCATTGCCAGGTTTCATTGAATATCTCAAAAGTCTCTGATGTTTCATCAAATCTGAAGGCATATTTGGAATCTACAGCCAAAGATATACTTAGGTGACAAGTTTGGTGGTATTTGCACTTCAGAATGCAGTTTTATGAACAATTACATTGAAAATCCTGTATTTTTCACCAACAATTGCCATGTTTTGATAAATCACATAGATATCGCAGACATTTTATAAAACCTGATGGCATATTTGGAATCTACAGCTTATTATACATCTTGGTGCCAAATTTGGTAGTATTATGACTTGAAACACTTGAGATATATCAATTTTTAGTGACAAATATCACGTATTTTGTCCAAATTTTCATCTTCCCTCACAATTTTTCTGTGAATATCAGGAAAATTCATCACATTTCATTAAATCTGCTGGTATATTTGGAATCTACATGCAAAAATACACTTCCCTGCCAAGTTTGATGGCATTATCATTTCAGATGTTCGAATTATGAGCATTTTTATATGAAATTATTGTCAAGTATGGAGTTCAGCAACAATTTTCCCTTCTGCCAAAATTGCCGGTTTGGGAAAAATGTCCTTTTTAATGTGCTATAACTTTAAAAAATAGAATCTGAATGACAATTTAAGCTTAATTTGTTGTTATGTGGTGCCTGTACAGTGGGTAAACGCTGAAAAACATATCATGGTAGCTTTATTTTTGATAGAATAGGGGGTCTGAAAATGATTCCAGACAGTTTGTCAAATTCTGGCAGAAAAACGATATTTTACTAATATTTCAAAGGGCGATATCTCACTAACCACTTGACCAAATTGAA
Source organism: Notospermus geniculatus (assembly GCA_002633025.1). NCBI lineage: Eukaryota > Metazoa > Nemertea > Pilidiophora > Heteronemertea > Lineidae > Notospermus > Notospermus geniculatus. Next base: position 62,385 of record NMRB01002337.1, read on the forward strand.
AAATTCAAAAAGCACTTTTCTTCTCTCACCCAGTTCTATATGATAAAGCAGGAATAGTGCATATCCTATCACTTTCAAATTTTCATGTGCTCAGCCTAGTAATACCCTGCATCATGTTGGGCCCTTGTCCTTCTGTGCCCCTGGTATGAATTAAGTAAATGTTCATTTTGATTCATATAAGTGCACTGTTTGTTAATTATATATGAATCACAACGAACATAATTCATACCAGGAGCATAGAACGACACGAGCCTGACATAATGCAGGGTACTTAATGGTCCTTTGGTGCCATGAGTTGCAGAGACCACACTGAACAAGTGAAAAAATATCACGAATTTGACCGTGGACTTGCCCAATAGGGGTTTGTAGTATTGTAAGTTAGTTCCCAGGATGTCAATAAATAGAGGGTAAAGGGAGAGACATCGCCTTGACTGATTTTACATGTACCCGGTATATGATGGATTCTTGCTTCAAGTTTTTCAGATTGCCATTGAGTCACTAGGATACCAGGCTTTAGACATCTCACTTTTGTGGCCTGGTGATGTGTATCGTAGTCGTGGTTCTTCGTTAGTTGGGAAGGCAGGTTGGCTCATGGTCTGCGGAGATGCAGGAGGGAGGCGAGTTCCTCCGTTTGCACTTGTCACTGGACCTTTGGAGGAAGGCCTTGGTTGGAAAACCTGACTCGTGGGTGGGCGCTCTGTAGGAGAGAAAGATGAGAAGTTGAACTCAATCAGAAAGAAAACGAAACAAAATGAAGCTTAAGCCCCATTTAGACGATCATACTTTTGTTCAAATTTTCATCCTACATTTGTATGATGATGTTCAAGGGGGAATGTTTTATCATGTAAATGGGAATTTGAACAAGTTTGAACATGTTGGATGATGTTCGAGCATGCACATTAATTTGGACAAATGTTCAAGGTTGTTTGCAGTTTTCAACGTCTTTACCAATCACACAGCAGCTTTGGGTCACATGGTGCTTGGGTCATATTGACAATCTATCAAAATGGCAGCAATTTCGAACAAGTTCCTTGGACAAGTGCGAACATCGTCATACAAATGTTGCATGAAAATGTGAACAAGTGTGATCGTCTAAATGGACCTTTAGGAAACTACAATTCAGTCAGAATAGTTGTCACAGAGTTGAAGAAAAGTAAAAAGAAAGTTGCCTGATATAGCATAGCAGTGATTGGCTAAGTTTTGAGTGGTCAGATTGGGGAGTATGTACCGGTAGTCAATACATGTATTATGTAATGATTGAAGGTTTGCAAAACCATCACAACTGCTGTACCCGACATCTGAATTATCTGAAAGTGTGCCATTCCTAACAGTGGTCCCATAAAGCCCCGATTACATAGAAGTATACGGTATACGAAAACGCCGGTTAACAAAGGTTTCACAAAGGATTCGCGACCGTGAAGCCATTGTTAATGTTAACCGGCGTTTTCATATACTGTATACTTCTATGTAATAGGGGCCTAACAGCTCCAAAAAATGTAAGACATGCTATTTACCCTCAATGTGTAAGCCCACAAATAGATTAGTGTTTTAATGGCCCTGATTGCTGTACATTATGCAAAGTGGATTGACAGTCATCCCTCCTGAAGGGATTTAATCTGTAAATCTCTAATCTGTGTCAGATTAGTGATTATTTCTCATTATCATCTCCCTCGGGCAAATAAACAGCTCTCATGCAAAAAAGCAAGGAAAACCACTCTACTACTCTACATTTGATGCAAAGAACTCGCAAAGGTGAAAGAAAACCGTACAGTGGGGGGGGGGGTACGTGTTCATGTTTCTTAATTAATAATAAGAATCTTATTTGGGTTTGCGAGGATAAATTTCAGTGGTTGCACAATATCCAAAGGATTGAAATTTGTACACATAGTGATGCAAGCATGACATTTTAATATGGGTGAGGCGTGGAATGTTCTTTACATACACTGTCCTCAATGCAGATATTTAAAAAAACTGGAACACTCTTTTCTTGCCTGTCACTGAACAATTTTTTTGACATTTGTCATGATATTTTGCACATCAGATCACATAGTTTATTAGGGCATGTGGTGCAAATTTCAGGTACCGTAAGTAGGTCAAAATCATTAATACGTCACCAGTTATTTAAGAGGGTTTGACTTACTAGTATATTTTTTGAAATTTTGGCATAAATTGCTAATGCTAACCATTTGATATATTATTGAAGGTACTAAATATCACTGGCCCACAATGGGAATTGTAGAGGTAATGGTAAAGAGTGTTCCAGTTTCTTTTGCCCACCCAGAACATAATTCAGAGTCACTGACGTATAAAACCTGAACCAAGATCATAGCTTAAGGCTCGTCTACACGATCATACATTTGTTCAAAACATCATCATACATTTGTATGATGATGTCCAAGCTTGTTTGTCGATTTCTGTCTTGTGACAATGCAGCTAAAATTTTGAACATCATCAAACATTGTTCAAAACAGCATCATAGACTTGTATGATGATGTTCAAGTTTGTTGTGGATTTNCCTAACTCAGGATTCTAACTTGCTTTGTGAAAATTATATGCCTCTAGGTTCTGTGATAGAATCTTAAAGATTAGTTCTAAGGGCAAGCAAAATTTTTTTTTAGTTTATCGTCCGAGTGGTTCTTGAAATTAGGCAAGGGGGGCACTTTTTATTTTTATTTTTTATTTTACTTTGGTATGAAGAAATAACAAAATCAGCTCCTCCTGAACATGTTATGTCACCAAAAAGGTTCAGAGTTCACTTACATTTTGTAAATGGTTACTGAAAACGCTGAAAATGCATGAAGAGCATGCTTTGGAGACTGTTGTTTACAGATCTACCGCTTGGCGGCACTGTGATACGGAGCACGGCACGAAATTCACACTGATAAAAAAATAAAAAGAAATTTTGCACGGCGCTGAAAATTGGCGCGGGCGGAGGACGATAAACTAAAGATTTTTTTTGCTTGCCCTAACCATTGAATCCATCACTTTAATCCCCTCTAAAAGATGTCGCATTGCCTAATAATGATAAAGTGCAGTTTGAGATGCCACGATCAGCAAAAAACCCTTTAAAGAACATTCAAAATTCAATCCAATATCAGGCTGCACTTTACACTTGTGGTGCTAACAAGATTTCAGGATAATGCCTTAGAAATAAAATGTGGTTTCATATGTAGACGAATGTTTGTTTTTAATGGACCTTTCTGTGTGATTACAGGTACTGACAATATGTATATTATACTCCAAGAAAAATTTCAAAAGATATCTTATTTTTTGATAGCAGGCCTGGAAAAAGAAAGGCGATTATTGTAAAATGTCCGACACTTGTCAAACAGTAGCGATTTTTGTTGACATTGCAAACAACACTTAGGTACGTGGCTACCGTATTTGCTTATGGACTTGTTGCGATATATTACATGCAGTGACAGTGACATGCTGTGATTTCAAAGAATGTAGACTTTGAATGTGAGGCCTCTGCTTGAGTTATGGTGCTCACTGTCGATGCACTTCAGTGCATTCAAATATGCATACGTAGCCTTTAAGGCATTTTCTGTTTTTGTACATAAATTCCAGTATTAACTATTGTTTATAGTTTTTCTTGTAAAATGCAGTGATTTAGTTACGCTTGGTATTGTGTGTGCATTTGGAAGGGGGAGGCATGCAGTGTCATAAATGCGCCACTCCATGTGAGAAATTTTTTGCACAAGTTGGCTCTATATGGGCAATTCAAACAGAGAAAAATATGGGCAGTTGTTCATACCATTGGTCAGGAAACCAGTGGGATCCTACACTGTAGCTAGGATAGAGGGCAGCACACCGAAACCAGGTGGCCAAAGACACGCTGGCACCCATTTCCGAAATAAATAAACCAAGTCCTCTACAATGGACGCCTTTTGTGTGGGAAATTGATCAGGACCGGGATGTCAGTTCATTTCAATGGTTTTAACCACTAGTGACACCTATTGAGGAAGTCGGCTTGGGTCCCCATTGCCCATGGTTGAGAGCCAACTCGCATGAGAGTTAAGCCCTGGTCACATATCCACTCCGGGGCCCGTACGGCGAGTAAAAACAGACATTTTGGCCAATTTCTACGGTGCCCAGTTTGATATAGTCTAATTTCCACTTATCCATTGAGGCGATTTCGGCATAATTCATCTTAGATCCGAGTTTCAGTCTCTAAAATCCACAGCAAGCCACTGGGTGGGGAAAATCGTACGGGGCCCGGTGCATTTGTGACCTAGGCTTTAGTCTCATGTGCAGTGGAGGACAAGTTTTGTTCAATATGAAAATAACTTGCAGAGGAAAGACGTTACACTTGGCAACACTCCCGAACCACCATCATACCTTTCTTGATTTGCCAAAATGGATCTCATCACCCTCGGCCGTCCACACTACAAGCAAGCCATTTTGAAATGTAATGTACAAGTAATTACTACCGTAATACCAAAAATAGATAATACCAAAATAGATATCTATTTTTGCTAATACCAATACCTATAAATGTGTGAACGCTGTGTAAACTTCAACATGATTGTGCAACAACAAATTCACTCTCAACTTTACCGTCACAGGCAAATCACACGTACACGAATGACTTACTAGTTTTTGAAATTAACCTTTTGCTTAAGATGTTTTTTAACGAATTTCTGAATCTTACACTCTGTAACGAATATTTCAATGATAAGATACTCCAATGTTCGTCTTCTCATACTGGTGTAATTTAAATCGAAAAGTTGCAAGGTCATGTGAGTGATGGAGTTGGGTGCAACTGTTACAGAAAAATAGTTGCAAATCAAACAAATTCACTGAAGGGTACATGTATGGGGAACCTGCAAACTGCCAACACTTGGCAGCGCTGTTAGCGGTTGTACCACTTTTCGACGTTTCATCTTGTTGCATTCAGCAATGTGTCAAGCACATCATGACATGACATTATTGCATTTTTTTGCGCTGTTTTCCACGTTTTTGGTACAACCGCTTGCAGCGCCGCCCTGTTGGGATAAAACTCAAATGGGTTCCTCACTGTTGAGAAGTTAGTTAATGTCGAAAAAACTTGTAAATTTTACTGATAAATAGGTCTGTTTTTCTGATGTCACTCCATTCAAATGGTTATGAAAATTAAGCTTTAGTTATGATCATTATAATCACACAGAGTAAGGGCTTACCAAGATCATGAAGGTGCATGTGTATTAATTCATATAGTGAGGCTGTAAGGCATGGTGTACAGTATAATGTTAAAGAGGGTGCAATACATGCTGCAAAAGTGTGTGAAAACCAGTAAAACAAGGTTTTCATCTTCCAGTGGTAGTTTTAGTGGGAATTTGCATTTTGTGCTCGATGTCATCGTGAACCGTAGTAGTGTGTATTTCAGATGTTCAAAACTTCTGTATGTACTTACTTTCATCTGCAACCGGTTTCTGGTGGATGTCGGGAAGTGGCGACACCTGACTCTTTCTCAAGATATCATTGATTGTTGTGTTTTCATTCCTCTCTCGGCTAGCTGGCACACGTTCCTTTGTGTACTGCCCGTCAACGATGCTTAATCTGGAAATAAAACAGTTGGAAATGGAACTTACAGAAAGAAACAAAGGGACTGTTCGTTTTCGTCACTTGAGGAATCTGAGTTGTGATCCTTGGGAAAACGGAAAAAGCTATGCACTTGAAAATTGCAGGGATTATTTTTTGTGCTGTACAGAATAATCGCTGTAATTTGCAGCTTCATAGCTTTCTCCATTTTCTCAAGGATCACAACTCAGATTCCTCAATTGACGAAAACGAACAGCCCCTTTAATCAATTCGTCAAAAGTGTTCTTTTCCTTCTTATCGGTATTTATCAAAAATACATTTGTCGTCTCCGAATTTCGCAAATTTTCGACCCCAAAAACCGGGGTCTTCCTCAGGCATTTCTAGTAGAGATCCCAGAAGTGCTCTATGTTGGATATGTGTTATTTCAATGAAACAGATTTGGTCTCTTACCTTTCAACAACCCTGTCCACATTCTTTTCCTCCTGCACTGCAGCCAGTGTCTGTGTCGTATTGTCCTGGTATCCTGTCCCTGGAGCTGACCTGTGGTTCTCCTCCACGAGGTACTCCACTGGCGGATTCTCCAGGATTACGGAACGGATCTTGTTCAGCATCAGCTCCTTTTCTGCGAAAGAAGGAATTGGATTGAAATTTTTTCTGATCTATTAACAACAATTTTCTCCACTTCTGCTTTCTTTTACTGAACTTTTCAGGGCAGACTACTTATTTTTGGGTGGATAACTTGGACTTTTCAAACTGAACTTACATTCTATGTCTACACAGGGAAAATGACGTACATCTGGCGGACGTATGGTTGTTGAACCCAGGACTTCTTCATCCTGAAGAAATCAGGGGCCATATTCACGAAGCCTTCGCAACTTTGCGTGCAGGAAAGTCAATTGTTTGGCTGCACATTCCCTATTGTTCACTGACTGCCTTACAATAGATTTGCATGGACGCAGAGTTGTAAAGTCTTCATAAATATGGCCCCTGGTCCTCTAAGTCTAAGCATCGCTCCCAAGATCGTGCGAGCCTGGGAGCGGTTCATAAAGAGGACCTGATTTCTTTAGCATGGACTTCTTGTACCGTTCAGTAGGCCATGGTGCTCAGTACTTCAATAAAACATCATGGTGTCTAGAATGTGTAAGCGTTTACTAACCTGCTGATGGAGCAGAACATAACCATTGTTTTACATCACTGATGCTTGATGCACCCAGGATTTGAAACAGCATGGAGAAGATCTGAAAAAAGAAATATTATACCGGTAACTCTTGCCATTTTACTTGTGTATGTGTCGTTTGAATTTGACCACCTGGCTGTGGGAGGGGAGGAATGGCCCATCAGCTTGATTTTGCAACCCTTTGAGCAGCACCTAGTATTATTACATGATATTTTGTGTTTCATATCTGCAGTGTTAATAGAATGATACTATTTTGTGTGTGTTACAGCATTTGATTAGAGGACACAATTAGAGGACAGGTTGTGTCCTCTCTTTCTTGGTAATAAAATGTGAACCGATCCAGCAAAAGTAGGCACATCATTGGTCATCAATTTACTCAAATATTAGGGAGTTTAAGAAATCAAACGATAAACGTTAACTTTACCACAATTTTCATACTGCGAATTCACCAGATAATAAGCAAGAAGTCAATCACCAGAATTCACGAATTTTCGACCCCAACCGGGTCTTTTTCAAGTGGAACTTTACAATCTGAAACTCTAGAAAAGAGTTCACCAGAAAAGAATTCACCAGAATATATATTGCATTTTTGGTACAAAAAATAACGTTGTTGGAAAGCTAACGTTTATCGTTTGATTTCTTAAATTCCCTAATATCACTGCCCTCCAGTACTATTGTCAACCTGCAGAGGCGTACATTTCAGCCTATTGTGTTGTGAGGCTGTTAACCCTTTCCTTGGTTGCGACATGTGCCTACTTTTGCTCGATCCGGTCACAAATTGGGAGATGGACTTCACTACCAAGGTCATTGGTGCGACTGCAGTCGAAGGTCTTCGGTTTTATAATTCAACATGGGATTAGAATATCTGGCTATAGAAACCATGATCATTTGAATATAACCTTGCAATAGCAGACTATTAAAACTCAGACATGCATTCCTGGGACTACCATTCTGTTCACACCTGCATGCAGGTGTTAATACTTTATGTATTGTTTACTAACAGTATAATTTCTGATATTGACCATGCTATTTTCCACTGTCCATATAAAGCATTATCGTAATGGTATCGGCCTCAAAAGGCAGGCTTGTGATAAATAATCCATAAAAATGATAATCATAATCCCCTATCATAAAATTGTTTACCAAGAATATGTGATATGTACATACATTTTCTGTCTTTTGAAAGACTTTGCTTGACTATAAAGTGTACTAGGTATTCTTTCATTGATCTGTAATGACCCCATTATTGCCGGACACGTTTCAGATGACCAGTAGACCGTGGGATATTGACATGGTCTGTTGGCAACCAAATACATGACTAACATTACCAGGCTTTCTAAAGCCTCGCTTATGTCGCCCTACGCTGTGATAGAAACAGCGTCAACAAGTTGCAACTGATAACTTATGTCGCCACCGACTAGAAAAATACCGATCGGTCGCAACTACCTGGAACAAGTTTATCGCCGTCAATAGAATTTTTGACATCTGTGACCCAGACAGGAAAGTACTTCTTGATGTGTTCAGCTTTATCTTATCTATCCTGATCCTTCAACATTCACCACGAGAGTCACAGTTTCACACTTAACCACGGAGACTTATCACAGAGGTGAGCACAATGGCCCTGGCCATTTCATTTCAAGTAAGGTTTAGTGTCTAATTGGTGAAATCTAACTTTCAGAAGTACCTGCAGATTAAAGATAATGTATCATGACTTCATTGTTTACATTCAATGTTTGTAAGTTTGGATGTTTACAATTTTTTTTCTTTGACTTATGGGACATGCCAACCCACCAAATTGAATACTTTCGGTACCAAAAGAATTTCTAGAGGGGCATGCCACCAACAAATTACTCATAAGATAAAGAAAGACTGGACAACAAATACAATGTAAACAAACAAAAAATTTTGTGGCCCGCAAAAATACCCGTGATACATTATCTTTAACGTGCAACTTGCATTTTATACTGACTGCCTCCTGCACTTGAAGTTCTCGAATTCGCAGATCTGCGCACTTCTGCCGAAATCTCAAGCAGAACCTCGATCTGAAACTAGCTGACGTGACGCCATCCATTATTCGACGTCACTGTCGTGGGGTTGTCTGCGTCATGTCATTCAGTTTCAGACCGAGGTTGTGGTTGAGATTTCAGCGGAAGTGCGCAGATCTTTGTCGTTTACGTCAATTTGAGAACAGTCTATAATATAATGTTCTTCCTTATAATACAGATTCACGACTCAATATTCCAAATATCCTTTGAGTCGAAAAACACCGTATTTAATAGCACCCGGTGTTGGTCCTTCGTTCTCCTGCAAGTTCTTCAGCTTCTTACCTTTGTCTGCATATCATCTTCTTCAACAATGTGTTCCATAAGTGGATCACCCCGGCGTGACCTTGACTGACCTCTAGAACAGCCACGTGACATGGCTCGTGATGGTGGGGGTACCAAACGACCTGTCTTCTCAGAATACATTGATTTCTTCTGCTGGCTACCAGGTCTTTCATCATTGACTTTAGGATGTGGGATCAGTGCGGCATCTGTCAGATATTTTAATTCTTCTCTCCAAGCCTCTGTGACTGGAACTGAAGAAGAAGCTATGTTTATTATATTGTATCAAAAATTATATCCAATAAAATACTGAGTTGAGAGCTGAGTGCAAAAAATGGCATGAGGTTTCAAAATCTGACGAAACACGAAGTACGAAATATGAAATTCATGGACTTCATTTCCATGACAGGAGATGGTTGCCATCACAAATATTGCCTGCTGCAAGAGTGTCTTTTAGGGTATGGCCTTAAACTGATAGAGTTATGGTGTATATTAAACTTTGAAATTTGTCTTTTGTTTCCACTTGATAGCTACAAAGTGGAAATTTAAAAATTCAGGATGCACCATAACTCTCTTGGTCTTACATGATATGCTAAAAAGTAAAAGACGCACTGGTAGCAGGGACATCAGTGGTACCAACCATCTCCAGAAATACATTTTGTATTTCATACTTCATCGTGTTTCATCAGATTTGCGAAACCTCACTAATATTTGCTCCATATACCGGTACTGGCGAATAAACGGGCCCTGAGTTGGCATCTGATAATTTGATCAATGATGGATGAGGCATTAGGCCTCACTTTGACAGCAGTTCTGACCTAATGCCTTAGAGTACTCTTTTCCTACCCCGGTATTTGAACCAATAGGCCCTATTTGGTGTTGTGTGTGGCGATACGACACTTGGTAACACTACATCAATTAATCTCTCATTCATCATGTCATAATATTGAACTAGGGGAGAAAAGAAAAGTCTCTGATTTTCACAACTGCATTATTTCCTCGTAAAAAATGCAGCCCACTGCTTTATGATTTCGTGACCATTACGAGCAAATCTGTATGATATCTAACTTCAAGTTTGTATGATGTGACCCTATCTTTCAACAAAACTCGCTTTGAAATTAATAATATTGGACATTAAAAATGTTGAACCAACTTATGAGAGATGATATCTATTGGAGTGCCATGACAGCATTGTGATACATTTCTATTAAAAACACATTGAAGAGAATTTGAATGCAAATTGTGTCACTTCCATTCTTTAAGGAATAATACTCTGCATGTTTAACTAAAGGCCTATAGTTGTTGATCTTAAAAGAATGTCTTCCAAAGGCTGTGGCGGTTTGCAAGCGTGTATTATGTTTGCCACGGTACATATAAAAATATGGTGGTATTCTTGAATACGTTTCTTTCAAATCCAGAAAAGTTATGGCCTCAACCTGATCAAACATTTTGTAGAATTTATGGTCTTTTAAGTACATCTTTAAGTACCCGGTAGATCAAAAAGACGTAGCTCATGCACTTGAATGCTTTTTAACATTAGCAAGTTTGCATTCCAAGCTTACGGTCATTCAGTGATACCATGGATATGTTGTTGCTCTCCTGGTGGGGAGGACACTATTGATAAAAGTATATCTAATCATACAGGTAGCTTCCGTCAATTTACTTATGCTTCAGTGTACCATTATATCTGAAATATATCCATAAACAGACTGGTTTCATGACCAACAGAAAAGAACCTGAGCAATTCCAAACTACATGTCACTCCTTGACAAAGTATACATGTAACTGCATGGGCGGATCCACGATTTCGGAAAGGGGGGGGTGCACTCTGCTAGAAAGATTGAAATCTGTGGTGAATTTCAATGATTTGCTCCAAATTTCAGAATTTCATGGTCAATTTTAACAGATCTGTTGGCCAAAAGAGGGGCGCGTGCCGGGTGTGCCCTCCCCGGATACGCACCTGAACTGGGGGGCGGGCAATACTGCACTTTTTGCCAAAAAAATTTGCATGAAAAAAACATTCGGTGACGTCTAGGGGGCTTGCCCCTCCCCATCCCTATGCTAGCTGGATCAAGAGTGAATGAATAAACCTGTCAACTTACCAATACCAAAATTCGGATCCGCCTTCTCCTTAAAGGGATAATTCTGTAATCCTGTTATTGTGTTAAGGGGATATAACCGGGAGTTAACATTTATGACATTGCCAGGAACAGTCTTCAGTTTCGCCTCATTGAAATTATTCGGTGGGAAATTTAACTTATAGTTTGTTCCTGGGAACTCATCATCTACCACAGAACAGATTGGCGAGTCCAGTAAACCTGAAAAGAAAGGAGGTAAAGGGTCAATACGCTACCTCAGCATTATTTGGGACCGTTAGGGTTTGATAAAAGGGGTCCCTTTAAAGATTTGACAGGGTCTTTTTGATGATATCGTCACTGAGGAAGTTCCATGATCAATGGTATCCCTGTACCTTGATTGATCTGGGATTCCCTGTAACATTATGAATATGATAAAAATGGTATTCTTTGACATGGACTCAGGGTCCTGCCTTTTTCACTGCCATCCAGTGTCAATTTCATCAAAAATGACAAACCTGACAAATCGTGAAATCTTACTGAAACCCTGTCACATAGATTATCATCAAGTAAGCCTACTCATGGAGAGCTTTCCAATGAATACCTATGTGAAGAGTGGCTTTCCCTATTTTCCATCATTTTTGACAAAATTGGTCTTGGCACTGAAAGGGTCAAAATCATCATGCACGGCTTCGTACAGTCTTATTCTAAAGTAAATTCCCAAACGTAATATTACTGCCCATGACTTGGTGACAGAGGTAATCAAGAAAAGTATATGTATGTATTTATATGAATAAGCCAAACTTTTTCTTCATTGCGTTGACAAAGGACAGCCGTCATGATTTAACTGCCAAAGTCCTTGTAATAGCTCCTTATTATAATAATTGACATGTTCATTCGTGAGAAACGGTCATATATAGGTGAATCATCACATTTGTGATACTAGTGTCCCACTGGCGACTTTTTCTCACGACAAGGGGCGAATCTGAAGTCTGCGACATTCCCTCGACAAGCTGCGATATTTAGCATTAATGTGTTTCGCATAGGATCATGGAGCCAGAGAATCACTGCGAACATAGACGACAGTCTACGAAGAGCTACGATTTTTTCATTCGTCCCTTGTCGCAGGCCAAAATTCGCCAGTGGGACGCTAGTATAATGACAACAAACGTTTGTCTTTTCAATTCGTCGGTTTCAGCAACGGCCTGGGCTGGGTTGCACAAAACTCATGTTAGGGCTATCTGAGTTTTGTGCAACCGGCCCCTGGCCTACGACAAGGTTTAAGCCTGCCGCACACTGGAGCTATCTGCTGAGCAAAAAGTCAGTCGAGACCGTTTGCTCAGCAGGTAGCTCTAGTGTGCGGCAGGCTTTAGCGGCGAGGTTTCTTTCCATTTCGCCCGACTCGATGAATCATCGCTAAACGTTGTCGTATGCCTAACCTGGCTGTTGCGAAAACTCTCTAGTTTGACCGGCAGCTTTTTTCACCAACGTTTACTTACCTTTGATATGTCGCACTCGCGACGGATGCGGGTTGTGTCGCGTGAAAAACGATGCTAAACTCAGCTGTCCAAACCTTGAATTGCTCTGGGTACTTGGACGGGAATTCGAACGAGGAGGGTAGATGCCCTTTTCAGGGTTGCTCTCCGAAAGGTTATCTCTGATGAAGAGAGGCTGGCCGTTCGCCGGTTTGAACACCTCCATTTGGCTCATCCTAAAAGACACCGAAAATGACATCCATTTTAGACTGCTATATACGGGAATGGACCACTTTCCTTTGTGGGAAGTAGGTATAAAAGCTCATTGGACCAACCGACTGTGTGAGCACGACGCCGCCATGTTTACTATACAATGTATTCAGAATGAGTTGTCAATTAAGGCAGAATTTATGCCGTTTTATAGGTTACTTTGTGCAGCGAAGTGCCACTGCAGGTACTTCAGCCTACAGTGTACGTAGGCTACACTCGTAGCATTGTCACTAGGGAGTTTTCGCAAAGCCCCCGAAACGCCGACGCGAACGCCAAATCCATTGTTCGATGCCACGAAGAGAGCACCGAAGAAACGGGTAGACGTTCGCGTTGGCTTTTCGGGGGCTTTGCGAAAACTCTATATTAGGGAGTTTTCGCAAAGCCCCCGAAACCCCAACGCGAACGCCAAACCCATTGCTCGATGCCAAGAAGCAAGCACCGAACAAAAGGATAGAAGTTCGCGTTGGCGTTTCGGGGCTTTGCGAAAACTCCATATTATCGTCGCCACAACCCGTACTGCTACATGACAGGAAAAGGGTGATACAACCCAAATGAATGGGGAACGCCCACACTGGATGGCACAGGTATGGCTGATCTATCTGTTCCTCTGACTTAGGCAGGTGTTAGGATAGATGGCTTGTCCGGGAAGGAAATTTAGTTTTAAGCATGCGTTTAGGGAAATGTTGAGTTCACTTAGAAAATGATAGAGAAAGGGAAGCGTGAGCCTTACCGACTTTGTCAAATGCGAAAGGTTTGAACATGTTAAGAATACGAGAAACCAGACTGCACCATGCTATTGATTGTCGATACGTTCAATCAAGTCTGCTTTGGTAGGTGGGGCGAATCAATACTGTCCACCCGATAAAAATACCCCCCTCTGGTATAGAACACATTTTGCTTGACATGTTGTTCCGAAGTCTGATTGCCAGGAATGGTTCTTGGTGACTGGTCTAAGCACGGGGCTTGACTTCAAGGTACGACCTGTAGATGCCCCCCTCGCCCTTAATTTCTTGTGGACTGGCGGTATCATCTCCGAAAATAGAGAGGTTGCGCAGCTTTCCGATTCCGGCTTCAACTACCCGAATGAATTGCAGTCCGCTGTGGACATCCGTGATAAAAACGATTTGATAGACGTACGTTTGCAAATCGTAAAATACCATAACTTTGTGGCAGAATAATTTTGACTCGTAATTGGAAGTGCACGTAGGGTAAATCGCAAATATTGGGGAGGTTTCGAAATAAAACGATAAACCAAAACTTTAGGACAACGTTGTTTTTCCTACTACACATTAACCAGATTTTGCATTGCATTTTCGGTACAAAAATAAAGTTGTCGTTAACGTTTACGTTTATCGTTTGATTTCGAAACCTCCCTATTGTGGTCGTGTTTCAAGTCGTAACGACTAGGATTAGGACTTCAATGTTCATTATTTTCCGCACTTCCGATTCATAAGGCCAAATTTTTCTGCCTTCAATTTATCGTGTTTGACGAATTGAAAACTTCTATCAAATCATTTTTATCAAGGATGTACATAGCGGACTGCAATTCATTCTCGTAGTTGAAGTCGGAGTCGGGCCGCTGCGCAACCTCTCTAATATGTCCATCATCACCCCGATCTTTAGACTAGTCTCCTGTCCTCGAGCCGCTCCACTAATACATTAGCGGAGCGGCTCGAGGACAGGCGAACAGTCTAACCGATATTGAAAAAAAATCACGTGACAGCGTAACCACGCAACATATTTCTTCTGTTTACTTCAACTTTATGACGCCGGACGCGACGTATTGGTCGAGACGTGAGCAAACTTGACAATCATTACCTCCCCCATAACAACACGCTGTTTGGTTAAAAGCGGTCATCCGTTGCCGAGTGATGACTTTTTTATCGATAGCGTGTAATATGAATAAAGTTATTACTTTCAGTCAATATTGGATCAAGTGCACCATTCTTTGGACCGGATTTTAGTTACATGGTGAATGGAGGTTCCACGAGAGACAATTCCAAAGTAATTTCCGAATCGTTTTAGCTTCTGCATGGCACAATCTAGCTAGCACCGCACAGTAAAAAAGCGGCGTTCCCTCACACAATGAACGCCGAAAATCAGGATTCGTTCCAGTGTAACACCTCCGCTAAAAATCGGTGTTTGCGCGAAGTAATCCTGATTTTAGTCTGGTTCCTTGTCCTCGAGACGCTCCGCAAATTTGTATTAGCGCAGCGGCTCGAGGACAGGCGACCAGTCTGCCCTGATTTTCGTTGTTCATTGAGTAATGGAAAAAGCGCGTTTTCTACCAGCGAGGCATTCCGGGCAGGGTTTCGCCACCAGAGACTAGGAAAGCTACGTCCAGTCTTCCATGGGTTTATGACGCCCTTGGATCCCTTTTCCGATTACGTATATACTTTGAAGAGAGAAAGGGGCTGTTCGTTTTCGTCACTTGAGGAATCTGAGTTGTGATCCTTGGGAAAACGGAAGAAGCTATGCACTTGCAAATTGCAGGGATTATTTGTTGTGCTGTACAGAATAATCGCTGCGATTTGCAGCTTCATAGCTTTCTCCATTTTCTCAAGGATCACAACTCAGATTCCTCAATTGACGAAAACGAACAGCCCCTTTACGCCCAACTCTTATCGGCTATTTTTCCCTTTCGCAAATTACAATATATTTCCTCTCAATTTCACGATGGATGATTTTTCCGACTGAGAGCATTTCGTTCATAATCATCCATCGGGAGAATTCAAATGGTCCATCAAATAATTGACACAAGGATGAAACCATAATAAACAGCGTTACCAGGATGAAATCAACAAAGATCGTTAATTTGTAAGAGATGGGGGCGGGGGGGGGGAGGACTCCACGAAGAGGTGTAGATCTGCCTTCGGCGGATTCGATTTCTTACTCGAACCGATTTTCTTACCGACTGAGGGTTGATCTCTGGCGAGATGCATGTAGGCCTACATGAACTTTTTCTGAAAAAAGACCCAATCAAAAACTACGACACTACTTATATTTTATTTAATGAGATTTACATGTACGTGCATGTGAGTGTAGTACATACATGTACTTCATTACATCAGAAATATATAAAAAAAGAAATATATAAAACGTACTCTTTCTGATCTAAGAAAAAGAAAAATATATAGAGATCTAAATTAAACTAATATCAAAAATAGATATATCTATTTCTGCTAATATTAATGTCCGGAAACTAGTACATGTATAGCCTACACCTAACTTGAAAACTTATTTAAAGTTGCTAATCGATTTGTCTCTAAACTCTTCATAATGAACAGTACGTCAATATATTGGCCAAATCACTTTTTTATTGTCTAGCTTACTTTGATCAGAATTTGATAAGATGAAACCCGTCAAATCCGTCACCGGGAAGAAGTTGTGTTATACAAGACAGGATAAGTAGTGACCGGAAACCCATCGGATAAGGTGATTATTTCTATGGTCTATTTATTTACAGTTTGTATATAGGAAGGTCTAGAAACGGAAATGCGGACGTAACATTGGTCATTCAACGATCATGCTGTCAACGTATAGCAGTCCTTATGAGAAGCCCGTGAAGATCAGGCTACCGGACTAAAAATGCTCTTGTTTCATCATCACTTAACGAGCTTCTCAAGCTTCCATCCACATCCAAGAGGAGGAGCGTGCTACAGGTCAAGGGTGCTACAGATCAGATGCAGAAGTAAAGCCCGCAGCACTCGAGGCAACATATTGCTCATTGCAACAGCAAGCAAGAATTGTTTCCAACTGCATATGGCGTCGGCGTTCGATTCACTTCTATGTTGAGTTCATTGACTGTTTCAACCAAAACTTTCGCCTCGGCGTCGAACTGCCGTGGAAACAGTCAATGGATTCAACACAGAAGTGATTCGAACGCCGACGCCATGCTGATGGAATCGAGCCCTAAATGAGCCATGCTGGTGGAATCGAGCCCTAAATGAGCCATGCTGATGGAATCGAGCCCTAAATGAGCAATACAAACCAAACATGTTTTGATCGTTTAAAGTTGCGCAAAAGAAGCAGTGAGCTCTCTTGAAACATCCGCACACGGGACAGTGTTCTTGCTTCCCACTACATTTCTAGCAATGAACAAGAAAAGTTGCCTCGTGTTTAGGTGAAGATGGTCTACGCCACAAATTGTGTGTGAGTCACTATTTTTGTCCTGCGAATGCCAAATCATCATCTTCGCCGTCAATGGAAACGTTGTCATCGTTCCGTTTCTAGGCCTAGACCTATCTTTGATATCAATGGGGAGGTTTAGAAATCAAACGATCAACGTAAAGTTTACGACAACGTTTTTTTTCATACTATTACTACACATTTACCAGTTTTTATATTGCATTTTCGGTACACAAATAACGTTGTCGTTAGCGTTTACGTTTATCGTTAGATTTCTAAACCTCCCTAATGACGTCAACTATGCCTGCATTTATGGAAAGCTGTTATTTGCAGCGTTAATATTTGGAGTGAATTTCCAAATCATACTTACGGCCGATTGTAGTATCTGTACATCATTTTGCTGTTAAGATAAGGAAGCGATTTATAAGCAAACGTAACGCATGGTCCACCCTCAAAGTGTAAACTCTACGGTTATAAGTTATCCGGAAACGGGAGGCGACGTCCAAAATTGCAAAACAATTTGTCCTACGCACGCACGTGTTGGTTCAAGGAAGCAGTGAGAATGGTGGAATAAAATTCCCTTATTGATATTTGTATAATTGTAAATTGTTACGAAAGTCTACACTCCGTTGTTAAATGTATAGAACACTACTAGAATATTTATCAGTTGGTGGCTTTCCGTCATGACAACGAATCGGCGATAAACCAGTCGCAGTCGTATTGAATCGGTAGTCACTGGTTTTGAAGGAAATACCATAAATCGTCAATAATAGTAATAGTTTTTCTCGATGTGACGCCAGAAGTGCTGGAACTAATATTCGAAAATGCCTTGGTTGTTAATATCACTAACAATTTCATTTGAAAACGCATTAGTTCTTTTAATTTTCGGATTCATATTATTGATCACAACAGTGTCACTTTGTTGATTGGTGTTCAGCAGCAGACGACCACCGTCTGCCGTGACGGAACCTTGAATGAGACCGGTCCCGTGCCCTAAGAAGCGGGTACCAGTCGATAACAAAACTCAGTCGATATGCAGGCGTCGGTGATCAAAGCCAGTACAAAGCTGCACGGGGCCAGAAAACAAATTCTAGCTTGTGGTTCCTACATGGAAGAACACACTTCTGGCAATTTACGACATTCAACAAACAAACCGTCGCGAAGCCGTCCCCGCGCGAGCCACATTTTTATTCAAGATTAGCTGGATGTTTCACGCATCATTTCAGACCAGTTATTATTCGCAATACCGTATAGCCTATATCATTATTCCCCAGTAAGTTAAGACCAATGTACTCTTAGCGGAACACGATACTAACGGGTTTCGATATTGAAAAGACATTAACATTACGTATCTCCGCATGGGTCCAGTCTAAAAAGATCCGATGTACATTTGTGTGTAAAAGTACGTCATGCATTTCGTAATTTGTATGTTAAATGGGAATTCAGTGTGAAATAGACCTGTCAATTTGCCCCTGGCGCAGAGTGCTATAAACTGAATGCCTCATCGAAAGGCGATTGAGCGGAATGCACATGAAATAACTATTTTCAAAAGCAACCCTGTTGTGACTTGATAGTTAACGGAAATTACACACCTCTGTGAGAAACATTTAAAAAAACTACCCCGTTGGCATGGTTCCGTATAGGAGTATGGGCTGTTATTACCGCCAAAAAAAGGAGATCGAAAGGGAGACGAAGAGGGCGACACGGAGCGTTTCCGTGCGCGCCGGGAAACGCTAGAAAGCATTGTTTTTTTCCGCGGCGTTAAGAACAATACTTTCGAGCGTTTCCGCGCACGGAACGCTCCAATGGAGAGCCGCCCGAAGACTGCGAAACAGAGACGGAGCACGCGATTCCATTAAAAATGCCACGCCGCCTAGCGTCTCCGTTCCGTAAACGGTTCGCGAGGACGTCTCCGTTTGCTTAGAAAAGATTCGCTTGCACTCATAAAACCGCCACTAGAGTCTCCGTTCTGCAAACAAGAAAACAATCACGTGTCTTCCTCTCCGTTTCGCCGTCTTCGTCGCCGTTTCCCCGACCTCCTTGAGTTTTTTTGTCGTGATAACCGCCCATACACCATAGTAACTTGTCGTCACCCTAGCCTATTTTTTCTCCTACATTTTCTTCACCTTAGAGTGATCAGATCGGAGAAGACATTTTATAATCAAGATAAAACCACACCGGTGATATCAAGAAGGCCGGACGCATTAAACAGATTTTGTTATTGGCGCCGCGATTGCAATGAAAAAAATAACCTGCGCTTTTTTCTCTCCGATTAACGGAAAGTTGATTACGTAATGTCATGGATTTGCAAATTATATTGTATTAAACCTACTTCTATATCAAGGAGTTCGAGACAGGTCTGTACCACGCAGAAATGTCATGTAATTAAATAGGCCTAATGACCGACCTCCGACTAATAGTCGAAAACCCGTGGTCATCTTGACAGGATTCGACTTGTGACAAGACAAGTTTGTAAACGGAATGTCCTCTGAATATAATTCATGCAAAGGCAATAGTGGAGATGATTTGGGTATGCCACTGGACATCATCGGTCGTAAACAAAAGGACACCGTTTAAACCGCCCGCACGACGGACCAATGAATCTGGGGGACGACAGTTCCTGACACATCTGTTAGAGAGTTTTTGACAACGCGTTGTGGATCTAGGCCGTCCTAGTGTCATGGGGCCTATACAAGGTTTTATGTGTGCGGTTTGAACTGTTTACACCGAAATAATTCGCGCGGAAAGATCGTGTTCAACTAAAAATGACTTATGCTTGTCGGGTCAAATACGCGTACCTACTGTTTGCCAAATTCAAATGAATGGATATGGGCTATATGGCCCCAATTTGCAATGAAAAAATATCCGATGGAAATAAAATAAATGAAACTTTCAGTTTATGAGTTGTGAATAAAAAACTGAACGGAGATCTAAGTATATAGCCTACTTACCTAACTTTTCCTTGCTGAATCCTGATTTTTCCGTAGAATCAGCACAACCAGCACTTACACATTCACCACACGCGATGTCAAAACCCAATAGCCTCGTTTTCAGTAGACGGGTGGTTGCTATGGGTGCTATGAACGCAGAATAATGGCATACTTTAGAAAATACTCCCGTGTTACACAAACTACCGCGAATGCTTGAATAAGCACACGTGGTCTTTAGTTAGCTTGTTGCTAATAATTTGGCCAATGGGCCCAGACGAAGAGTACACAGCCTACTGCAAGTTTACTTTCACCATTCACAGTAGGCCTATCGAAATCTGTTTTGCCAGCGTAAAGCTCGTGGGACGTTAATGCCAATTATTTTCCGTAACAAGTATAGGCTAATCTAAATCGGGTAAAAGGGAGGATAAACGGTTGTACATGTATTAGGTTTAGCATACCAAGAAGAACACCATGAGTGTTCTACAGTAAGCCTTTAACCCATTCGGAAGGCCTAGCGGATGTAAGTCTGCAATACAATCGTCGCATAATATGATCTAGGCTATAAAAAAAGTTTAAAAAAGTAATAGTTCAACGCGCGCTGAGATGGGTTTCGTGTGCATATAAGAGGCCGCGACTAAACTATTGATATTATGAAAGAGGGGTTCTAGTCGAGATTTTCGCGGGTGCTTCTTCAGTCGAGTGGTCAGTTTTTTTGTAAATAGTTAGGCGGCACTTATTTTATTTCTTGTTTTACGGATCCGCCGCACTTATTTTTCCGATTTTGGAAAATAAAAATAATTGAAAAAATGGCATTTTTTTTGTCGCCGCCCACAAACTGATTATCCAATCAATAAAAATAAAAATAATGGAAAAAAACGCTTTGTTTTTCTACCGCCGACATGCTGGACGAACCTTGTCTGACGAAAATAATTCACAGCGGTTGTAACAATCATTCTCGTTCCCATTCATTGAGTGAATTTTATTATATTTTTGTACATTTTTATTTTTTTCATAGCCGCCTGTTACATGCTTTGACAAATATGATAAAAATAATCAAATAATTACAATTATTTTTATATTTATTTTCCACCCTCCTGTCAAGGTTTCCGCGAAAACCAAATGAAAAATTTATTTTTATTTTTATTTTCCTCCCTCCTGTCAGGGATTTCCAGGGAAAAAATCCGTAAAACAACAAATAAAATAATTGTGGCCTTAGTCGGGCCGCTCTTATGCGCACGAAACCCATCTCAGCGTCAGGACTCAAAGAATGATGGATGTTGTAAAATCCGCGGTGGATCTTGAAAAGTGGAAAGAGAGAGTCCAGAATGGTTTGGCACTAACAGGAATAATGACAGACCGTAAAAGTAAAAAAAGAAACATTATGTTTGACACAATCTTCAATAAAAAGGAATATTCTTGCCTAACCCCGGAGGGTTGTTCAAAAACACTTCTGGGGCTATTTTGGCGTATAATTTGGGCTCAGAGTTCAAATCATCCTGAGAACACCATGGCTTCTTAGCGCTGGCTCCATTCGTTATCCGCACGGTGCAGTGACGAAGGGAGCCAGCGCTATCAAAAGAACCCCTGGTGTTCTCAGGATGGTTCAAATAGTTGAACAGCCACAGAAAAACAGCAACAATTGTCCACTTCATTCTTGTTATAGTCCATGAGCCAGACCGATTTTGACTACCAATATATTTCGTGACTAGATCCAACATGGATTTTTGATCAGTCTGATGTCTGAGGTGTCTGAAATCATGTGATGGACATTTCAATTCAGTAGCTTTATACCCCTAATTAAGATTCTTAAAATTGTTCATAGGAATCCCATTGCAATACATACACAGACTTGTATTACAAATTGAGGTGTCTATGTACAGCTAACTTTTTTCTCGCTGGTTTTAGACCCTATAAATGTATTACCAAGAGATAGAAATATGGCAGTTCTCAATCAGTTAGGCCTGTTTAGAATATGAGATAATTAGTATTTGTTATAAAAATGGCATTTTCAGTGATTTTGATGGATTTGGGGCAAAATTTGACATATACGTCATTTCTATGTTACAGCGATGTCATATAATGTTTAAAATATAGCTATTTGACTGAGAGGTGCCATATTTCTATCTATTAGTAATACATTTATAGGGTCTAAAACCGGCGAGAAAAAAGTTAGCTGTACATAGACACCTCAATTTGTAATACAAGTCTGTGTAAGTATTGCAATGGGATTCCAATAAACAATTTTAAGAATCTTATAATTAGGGGTATAAAGCTACTGAATTGAAATGTCCATCACATGATTTCAGACACCTCAGACATCAGACTGATCAAAAATCCATGTTGGATCTGGTCACGAAATTGGTAGTCAAACTGAAAAATATGGGGTCTGGCTCATGGACTATTAACAAGGATGAAGTGGACGCGTGATAACGCCAAAATAAAGTAAAAAACGCCATGCCAAATGCCAACGTTATTGTTTCGAACGGCGACCGGCCGACGGACTATTAAGGACAATGCACCCGGACTGTCCCCAGGTATAGATTGCCATTCCTACCACACTAAAACGACTCCAAGATATTGGCCGAATGAAAGAATACGCGCCGAAACGTCTCTTAGCGTAGGCCATGTAGGCCTAGCATTGTCGTATTGCCGAGTATTTTTCACTTTCACGCGTGGCGGCGATACCTGCTGGCGGAGGAAAAGACCGCCAAGTCTGAAGGATTAAGCTGCTTTTCCACGAGGCGTTTGCGGGCGTGGAATAGGAAGCGGGCGCGGGTGGAAAGAATCGATCCAACGTATTTCCCTTTAGCTACTTCACCCGCACCCGCTCCCGCCACCGAAAACGCGTCCGCAAACGTCTCGTGGAAAAGCAGCCTTTTACGCCTCGGCATCGCGGACGCATGGGTGTCCAAACCAGATATACCGCGGTACCTCATATCATCGCCGCGAGCGACACGATCGAGTGACAGTCGCGGATCGTGGCTGGGAATCTAGTGGTGATAATATGGTAATGTCGAGGTGTTAATTTCATCAAAACGACCAGAAGCTTCTGGAATCACCGTGGGGGGGGGGGCAGCAAGAAAGGTTCATGTTTTTTTGCAAAAATCTATGCTGGGCGCACACGACGGCAAATCTCAATGCGGTATGTAGGGGTGTTTTTAAAGTCGACTGACCCGGCTGAATGACAAGTCGAGCAGCATTGGGTCAGTGAACTTTAAAAACACCCCTGTACCGCATTTTGGAGTTTTGCCGTGCGCCGCGCCTACAAGTATACGTGTAGCTTAAAAAGTACTGTCACGCTGAAATAGGCCTAGTTCTCAAAACGTCCTGCCCCGTCCGAAAAAAATCGTAAGGGGCTAGAACGTGTAACGTTGGCCAAATAATGCCTCAAGTTCTGCAGCACCCTCCCGTCCGAGCGGCGTCCCTGAAGTTCGTGTTGCCACCACAACCTTCCCATAATTTTATTTTGAAATACATGTAGCGGTATAGCGTGCTTTTTTTAGTTTCGGGAAGATTCTGGAAGTTGAGACGTGGGCCACCCGTCGTGGGTCTATTCGTTGTGGTCACAGCTGTCCCATTGACAAAGTGACGGCAGTCATTTACAAGGAATATTCTAGACTAATTGGCATATTATAAAAGCATGTCCCAGCAGCCCCACGACAAGACTCATTTCAAAAAGTCATTTTTGTGAGCGGGATCAACTTTTTCTTTTTTGGGGATTCGCCTCTAGGCCTAATCTCTCTGGGAAAGTTAGTAGTACCGGTACGCATTTTGTCTGTTTGTCGGCTCGGAAAACTGTGCTTTGGTCAAACTTGAAACCCCAGTGGAATAAATTTGACACGGACGAACAGAAATTGGAAAAAGGTGAGTGCATGTGACTTTGCCGACGATTAGACAGTTTTGGCCCGATGGGTAACGAAGGTGGAAGCGATGGTGGTCCCACCGAAAGTTAACGAAGAGGCGAGGGAACGACCTTCGTTGAGATCAGAAACTGCCGCGCTCAGATCTCAGTTTATTCGAAGATACAATTTGTAGTCGTCAGATTTCAGAGGGCGGGTAAAGACAATCCGACGTTACTTTTAGTGAGATATCAGTTCGTTTTTATTTGAATCCAAAGTTTTTCGGCCCCCTTTCGGTCAGTGCTTGGTGTAATTTTTTTCCGAAAAAAAAGTTTTTTCCCGCCCTGGTCACCTGGGCATAGTCTGGTCGCCTGAACCACGCTGAACAACTTTTTTGCCATATTGTCTGCTTTTTTTGCCATATTGTCTCCAAAGATTTTCAAATTTCAAAATGCTTGAAATTTTAAAATATCACCACGAAATATGAGAGCAATGTCTTTTAAGGACGATACCAAGACAAAATTTCAATTGTTACATCCACTTCACTAATTCCCGCTAGCGTGGATTCATTTTTTGATCAATTAACGACGGAACCAACGAAAAGTGCTTCCGGGACTTTCAATTAACCCCTTGTGCGCTAACCCATTACCCATTATTTCGTCAAGGATAGCGGAACAGAAAAAGACGAGTCTTTGTGACATCCAAATGGAGAGAGAAAAAATGTGGGCCTGTGATAGAATTTAAAACACGAGAAAGTAATCGAGTTGCATGGCTTTCGTCGCGCGCTTTTTTCATGTTTTTCGCGCCGGAAGCGCGCGACTACGAGCCATGTGTAGGCTAACTTTCTCGAGTTTTAAATTCTCTTTCGTTTGGTAGCAATTTCAATCACAATTTTTCTCTCTCCTTTTGGATGTCACAAAGACGTTCATCTTTTTCTGTTCTACCCTTGACGAAATACCCGTTAATGGGTTTATAAATAGCGCACTGCGGGGTTAATTGGAAGTCCCGGAAGCACTTTTCGTTGGTCGTCGTGTAAATTGGAAAAAAAATTGATTCCACGGTAGCCGGAATTAGTGAAGTGGATGTAACAATTGAAATTTTCTCTTGATATCGTCCTTAAGACATATATTTATTACATATTTCGTGGTGATATTTTAAAATTTCAACAATTTTGAACTTTGAAAATATTCTTTGCAGAGAATACGGTAAAATATGTTGTTCAGCGGGGTTGTGTTAATTGACATTTTGGTACATCTCCACGTAATAATTGCAGGTTCTGTTGGGAAACATGGCGACGAGCAGCAAGTCCAATGAAATGCAGAACAAAAATTGTCAAAGATGGTCTGAAAACCAGCTCAGAAAGTACACATTTCCATTACAACCCATTCCGAGACTTAGCTGTAAAGATCCAGAAACAAACCGAAGAATAGCTGCTGGGGTATGTTGTCATGGTTCTCGTCACTAAAGAGGCCGAAACCTAGGCTATCGTGTCCGTGACCGCCGTGTGGCGTGTCATGCAATGGCAATGCATTCACCATTGTGCACTGTCTGTAGATACCGAGACTGAGTCTGAGAACGAAAGTGAATGGGCCTAGGCCTACAACATATGGGAATGATTATGATGCTGTGTGTTGAACGGACCTGCTGAACTGCATCAAAGGATCAAACAGATGAAACATGCCCAAAAATTTGTGAAAAATGCACGAAGACGATTTCGGCTGGGACCCAGGCTGGGTGGTCGATCGATGCGTCCTGTCCCCTGTCCATGCTGTCTCCTCAGTCTGAGTCATGGCACTCTGCTCTGTAGGTCTAGCACTAGCAGGCCTAGGACTACCGAGACTTGCGAGAGNATTGGGTTCCTCCCAGTAAGGCCAGCTTTTTTTAAAACCTTGGTGCTCGGACATCTTTAGTGACAATTCAGGAGAGGAGGGCGGAAAAAGATAAAAAATAATTTTCAGGCTGTTTTTGTGATTCTCAAATAAAATGCGGATCTCAGAGATGTCGGAGGAAGAAATAAAGATAAATATTTATTTGAAAAAAAATATTTATTTCCTGTTTTAAACTAACTCACTGCTTCCACACAGCTGGCCACAAAAATCAACTAACCAGCAAGGTCACTTGAAGCAACACAGTAGAAAGAACACTGTAGTATTGATGAATAAGCGTCATGAATCTGAAAAGGTTGTCGGCTTTTAGTACGACCCGAAAAGGTCGCCACCATCATTCCTCATGGAGTGTTGAACTCTGGGTACGAGCTTGCACCTCAGCTGCCGACTCGGACAAAAACAAAAATGTTACTTTTGGAGTTTGGATCCAAGGGTCGGCAGGCGGAATAAAAAAAATAATAAAAAATTGTTTTTTTCCATTTTCAGTCATTTGGACGTCGGCGGATCCGAGCATTTGAAGAAAAAATGTTTACATTTTTTTTCAATTTCGGAAAATACATCGTCGGCGGATCCGAGCACCAAGCTATAAAAAAAGGCTGGCCTAAGATAGAACAAATTAATTTTGCCATCACAGCACATGTGGCCCAAGCGTTGTCACACAATAGGGTAAAATGTACGTTAGGGGTAGTAGTCCTACTTAACTAAAATATAAAAGTCTTGTTTATAAATTATAGTAGGACTACTACCCCTAACATACATTTTACCCTATTTTCTGACAAAGCTGGGGCCGCCTGTGATCACAGCAGATACAATTTTCCGACATCTGAGAGCCTAGAGTATTATCTTAGTTCCAAATCATCCTGCAGCTGTGATAATTCCTGTGATTTTTCTAAAAATAGTCGTATATGTAGGCATATTCTCTTATTGTTCTGGATGACATTTGCCTCCTAAAAGAAAGTACTATAGTACGTTTCAGTCATCTGGAGCTCGATGGGCGTATGTCAATCAAACCCCTAGTAACCAGACAACAATGAACTGAGGGTTCACTCTACAACGGTCCAACGCACATTCTTTTCTAACCAGCTGAACTTGGTTCGAAATAGAACATGCAACTAGGCCTTGATTTGAAATTGAACACAGGCGCCGGCATGGGATTGGCTGGAAGTGTCCTGTCAATAAAACGCATTTCAATAGCCAGACTTCACCAACAATACCAAGGTCTGCCTGACAACCATGGGTCCTCCCATCGAGCTCCAGATCATGTAAACGTACTATAGCTACCAGTCCCGAGTCTGTTGTGAATTGAAATGAGTATTGCTATGCCATGTTATTGCAGGAAATCAAACTACATGTACACTAAATCAAATACATCGTCTTTCTTCAGGAACCTGTTGTCATCACAGATTCTCACCTTGTCTCAACAGCATTGAAATGGAACTTAGACTACCTAAAAGACAATATAGGTGATGGGGACTTCACTGTGTATGTTTCTGAAGACCACAAATTCAAGTATTATGATGAAAAGAAGTTTGTCAAAAGAAAAGACTTCACACCACCAACCAGTAGGATAGATATGAAGTTTTCAGAATTTGTTGACAAGTTGCGGAATTCAACACCAGGTGATAAGAGGTGAGAATTAATCACCTTGCTCATAGCTGTGTTGTACATAACAATACAATACAGGTGTTAATTTTTTTCCAGAGAGCAATTTATTGATGGATTTGATGGACTTAGTGTCGTGTTGTTTTCCATGTTGTGTGAATTGACAACTTGGTAAAATAAGAACTCTAAGATTATTACCACGAGTACCGGTATGCCTGTTTTGGTCTCAGGTCGTGTTAACAAAACTACCGGTAGGCTTACTATAGATTTTCATATACTGTAATAAATATTCAAATAATGTCTCTCTTATTTCCACTTTTCAGACTATACCTCCAGCAAACTCTAAATGATTTAGTAGGAAAACAAATAGTTGTAGACTTTTTAGGCTTTAACTGGGATTATGTGACCGCACATCAGAGACGGAATGACTGGGGGCCTTTAACATCGAACCTTCTACTTATAGGAATGGAAGGTAGGCATATCATGATATCCCTCCCCATGACCCCATGCTGTCTATTAGCTCTGATATTATTCGGTCATAAACTTAGATAACTTCCTGGGCCAATGTATGAGAAGTTGGTAAATCATCTTAGGCCAAGTGTTGTAATGGCATGTTGTGTTGTCCGAGTGGCATAGTGGAACACAAACATCTTGTACCACTGAGGTTATGGGTTCAAAAAGAGATGATTACATACCAGTACATACCAAATTTTCAAATTTCCCAAAGCCTCCAATTGGATTTTTCCTACATTCATAAAAACAATTGATGAGACCGAGAGAGTACGGTATTACGATTAGATCATGTTTTTTCCTATTTTGTAGGAAATGTGACGCCCTGCCATTATGACGAACAAGAGAATTTCTTCTGCCAAATCTACAACCACAAAAGGTGCTTGTTGTTTTCCCCTTCCATGTTCGACTGCCTGTATGCATACCCAATATATCACCCACATGACAGACAAAGCCAAGTGAGTAGCACATTGAAATCATGTTCGTTGATGACTACCGGTATTTGGCGATTGATGTCTATGTTGTCTTTGACCTGTCTGTATTAATAAAATTGATTGTGGAAGATGCTTGTTGGCATTGCAACTCAACGGCTGATATTCATAAAAGTTAAGCATGTGCTTTTACTTAGATTTTTAAGCATATACTAGGCCTGATATTCATAAAACCTGAGCTAATGCTTATACTTATCAGCTTATGCTACTAGGTAAAGCATCTGCTTTTTTAGCATTTAGTCAATGCTATACTGGAAAGCATTTGCTAAAGTTCATATTCATAAAGTGTCGTAAAAAGCATCTGCTTACAAGCAAACACTTAGAATTTTCAAGGTTGCTCCAGACCAAGCTTAAAGTTGCAAGGAGCAGAACTCTTTGCCCTGGCAGCGTTTATTCAGCTTGTTGAAAGGAAGAGAAAGATTTATATGCGTAGAAAATCATGTCGTCAGGCAGTTTTGCGGAAGTGGGGGTGTCTGGCCCCCTCCCCGATGACCCCCCCCCCCCAAAAATTTTTTGAAAATTAGAAGCTCTGAGATGCGATTTAGTCCATTTCCTGCAATCTGAGACACAAATAGGCCCAATAATAACACGCAATGACACATGACATGACATGACCTGACATAATGACACAACATGACATAATGACGTGACATGGCATAATGACGTGACATGGCATGACATGACATGGCATGGCATGGCATGGCATGGCATGGCATGACATGACATGACATGACATGGCATGGTATGGCATGGCATGGCATGACATGACATGACATGGCATGGTATGGCATGGCATGGCATGGCATGACATGGCATGCATGACTTCACATGACATAATGACATGACATGACATGACACGACACGACATAATGACACATAATAGATGATCTTTTATCCCATTTGATTTTGCTGGAAAAAAATTTGGCAAAATTTGCCCGGGGGGGGGGGCATTTGCCCCCTGTCCCTATGCTAGCTAAGGGCCTGAGACAGCCCGTATTCTCAATAACAAAAGGATATCTCTTACCAAATAACTTGTTACATGCCTACCATCACTTATAACCAAACTTATGCAACACTTTAAAACCTAATTGTCCTGAAGGAGTCAAGCATTTGCTTGAGACTTGCAAGTCAAGCACCTCAAGCAAATGCTATTTTTTATGAATATGATACTAAGTATAAGCACATGCTTCTGCTAAATTCTTGGTGAGATAGCAGATGCTAGCAAGCAGATGCTTCTAAGCACTTGCTAGTTTTTATGAATATCAGCCAATATGTAAATGACAATTTGATTGTGTGAAACTGGACATCAATGACCCACGTCAAATGTTGATATAAATTTGTACCGATAAAACTTGTACATGTATACTCATCATTCTAGGTTGACTTCGAAAATCCAGATTATGAAAAATTTCCAAAGTTCCGTGAAGTGTGCGGCTTTGAAGCAGTTGTGGGGCCTGGAGATGTGCTATATATTCCAATGTACTGGTGAGTTTTCTGTCCATACTCGATGTCCATTGTAATTTTCTAATACGTACTGATGATTTATAAAAACCACTTTTAATGGTACAGTTCCTTTGGTCTTTATGGATAATATCACTGCGATAAAAGTTCATTAGTAAAAAGTTTTTAAAAGTCTTTAAAAACTTAAAACATGACGTGAAACGTCGTGTTTTAAGTTTTTAAAGACTTTTTAAAGACTAAAAAACTTTTTACTAACGAACTTTTATCGCAGTGATATTGTCCATAAAGACCAAAGGAACTGTATCTCGCACACTCTGAAAAATGCCAATCAAAGAAGTCACTTTTAATGGGAATACATGTATTACATTTCTACTCTAACTTGCATTGTCTTCTCCAGGTGGCATCACATCGAGTCATTACTGGACGGTGGTGAAACAGTCTCGGTGAATTTCTGGTACAAGGCAAGTCAAGTGGCAAAGGTGGAATATCCACTGAAGGATCATCAGAAAGTGGCGATGATGAGGAACATAGAAAAGATCATGGCTGATGCATTAAATGATTATGAAGAGGTACATGTTGTAATCATAAGAAAGAGACAGCACAAAAGTCGACACACAAAATTATAATATGTATGTAGGAATCCAACTTCCAAGATTTCGCAAATTTTCGACCCCAACCGGGGTCAAAAATTTAATACATAATTTATAAGACCCTTTCTTTCATCCTAAATTAAGCTTTACACTAATTACAGACACTCTGTTGTCAGGTCCAGCAACCAATTTATGGGGCTTGGGCTCTATTCTACATTAATTTTTGACACGTCCTGTTTGTGCAGGATACCCCGTACTTTAGATCTACATTTGGGATTCAGCTCAGTCTTTTCTGGAGTTTCTTACTGAAAAGTGCCTGACTGAAGACTCCGGTCTGCGAAATTTTGGAAGTTGACTTCCTTGTGAAGAGGTAATCATACATGTATCTCCTGTCTGATTTTTGAAGTCCTCAGTTTGGAGCTTCTGCTCTATCTCATATTGCACGGTCTAACCTGTGGCTATGGAGGATTTCCTTATGGCCTAGTCATTGGTGTGTTGGCCGCCGAGCTAGATCATCTACGATCTAAGATGTAGAAGCAATGTTGAGCGCAGTCCATACTTGGGGGGGGGGGGGGGGGATGGCCCAGCAATTATAATTCTGAAGGAGGATATGATGAATTGTACACCAGTTATATGTATGGTCTATCCCACCGGCCATGGAGGATTTCCTATTGAGTGGTTAGCATGTATGGTTTGCAATCTAAATTGCCCACTCTAGATGGAGTGATATCGTCTATTGATTACGCCTCAACTCTGGTATTGCTCAGTTAATGAACTACTCTCATCTATTGCAGGTTGCACCATTCTTACAAAAAATGGTATGCGGTCGTTATTTGGATATGTCACAATTTGAAAGCAGGAAAAAGGATGATGAAAACAGGTGATGAAAATCCAAGTGTACTTCAGGGACTATAACGATTTTCTGGATGTACAGCAAAGTTCAGTTCAAAGGTGCCAATGAGAAATGTGCTCGCTGACTGCAATTGATTCGAATCATGCAAGTTCAATTCCTGATTCATTCAGGAGTCCATGAATGGTGTGATGGGACTATAGGGGGAGGACAACAATGAAGGATTTGGATTCTGTGACAGTGACGCTCACTGGAGCATTCTTGCCGTGTCATGGATGAAGTCATATGGTGGTGTGTTGGCTATTCGGAACACAACATTCGGTCTTTTCTGCCAAATGATCTAGAAAACATTCTAAATGATGATTGCTTCATACTCTCAAGAATTACCATTGATTAGGGTGTATTTTTATCAAAGTCTGGGGATGTTCCATCTTCAGCTGCAACTGCTGTAAAGTGTTCAACCTTGCTACGTTTTGAGTGAAACTGGTTATGGTGTTAACCACCTTGCACATATGGAACCCATAGATTTAGAAGACAACTCGGCAAGTGATGGAACTGAACAACATGATGTTATTTGGTGAAACTGATGTATGCAAAGTACTTAGATGTTATCATATGAGCTGAGCTGTATCAGTCCCGGTATCATGGCCTTCAACCCCGTATCATCCCTCGGGATGATGCGGGGTCGAAGGCCATGATACAAATATCATATACCCAGTATACAAGGAACCTGTGAAAAATGTCCAATGACGTACATGTATGACGGCGTGATGTCATTCGACGTCGTGACATTGTGTCGCGACGAATCCAACAGACAAAATCTGTATTGGTCCTGATTTTGCTGGACTGATACGGGTCCAACAATTGAAATCCTGTATCAGTCCTGATTTTGGTGGCTGTATCACCCCAGCCAGTATTTCTATTGGTGGAGCTTGCAGATCAAAATAAGCACCATTTTTACACTATATATGATACACTACAATACATTGGTGCTCTTTCAGCCTGCAAGAAATCCACAATACGTATACCGTATTACATATTTTACACTGGCATACCTGGAAAATATATAAAAGATGATGAGGTTTATTTGATTTTAATGAGCACAAGCCAGATAAGGTTTCTGTTTATACTTCTAAAGTGGAACCGGGACTGAATGGGTACATTCCAGAAATTTATCACTTCATACAGTATCTGGTCAACTAGAAAGCATAGCCCTCAGTCAGTTCGTGGTTGTGATTCATAAATAGTGGTTGATCTTTAAGTTTCAAAAATTATGATACAGATATTTTCTTACCTCTAAACTATCGGTACTTAAGGTAGAGTAGATTGCATACATCTAGGTGTTATCGAAGATTTACATAAGTACATGTATAATGTGAGCGATTGATGCACATTTTCAGTGCATTGGCGTGTGGTCAGTTCAGCTGAGGAATGTATTTGCTTGGATTTTATGCATCTACATGTAGGCACCATATGCACCAGTTTTTGCAGAGTTAAGCCAGACTTGAAGCTTAGCTTCAGTTGGTGCATATCCAGTTCAAGTTTAGTGCCAACTTAAGTTTGGCTTTAGACGCAGTGGTGCATATGGGCTGTAATGTCAGCTGTTAAACGTTACAATGAAGGAAGTGTATATATCCAACTTAGAGCACAAAAAGCGACACACAAAATGATAGTAAAAGTAAAGTCGTCTCCAAAGGAGAAGGAAGTGTCATGATTCCAATGAAGGAAGTGTCGGGATTCAAGGAAAAATTGGATAGTTATGTGGCTATATTAATTGTAACAAATTTGTTGCTAATTTTTGAAGAATTATTTCCAATGGTATACATTTAGGAAAATCTACCAGTACTAAGTGTTACTGTTAATGCTGCTTCTGAGGTGAGACAACAATATAATTTTCAGTGGACTTGTATATGAAGAGAGATTGTCTATTGTGGGTTTTTGGTATTCTTCGTAAGACTTGGAATCAGGCATGAAGGG
The DNA here is from genome assembly GCA_002633025.1 of Notospermus geniculatus. Lineage (NCBI taxonomy): Eukaryota > Metazoa > Nemertea > Pilidiophora > Heteronemertea > Lineidae > Notospermus > Notospermus geniculatus. The sequence goes on from NMRB01002337.1 coordinate 95,493, forward strand.
TAGTCAGGTTTTTGGTATTGGTAGCCATATCTTTTAATTCTTTAGCTGGACTGTATTTTCATCTGTATGAACTTAAATATCCTAGTTTATTCTGGTTTACAATTTAGCCTGAGCTACAATGGCTATGGCAGATTCTGTCACATTATTCCCACAAATGCCATATCCCAGTTAAATGTGAGGTCCGCTGGCGATGGAACTGCCATGTTTTACTTCATGCTACATAATGCTTGCTCTTTTACCCGGAGGTTACTCTCTGTAACTACCGTAAATAAAGTGTAAATATCCTAGTTTATTGTTGGTTAGCATGAGCTGCAATAGTTAAGGCATGCTCTCAGATTATCCTAGCAGATGCCAAATCCTAGTTTAACTTGGGGCAGACTGGTGATGGAACTCAATGTCATGTTCTGCTTCATGCCATTGCTCTTTTACCTGTTGGCATGGTATGCCCTGTAGCTAAATAGATAAAATATATCCTAGTTTATTGTGGGTCAGCAAGAACTAAAATGGTGAAGGCATATGCTGTCAGATTATCCCTACTGATGCCAGGTATCCTAGTTAGGAGATCGAACTGTCAAGTTTTGCTTCATGCCATTGCTTGACTCAATGCAGGATTATTCCCTGTTTTCCCTAAACATAAATATCCTAGTTTATTGTAGTTAAGCGCACGCTACAGTGAAAGGCATGTACCGGGTATGCTCTCAAATTAATGATGCTATATCCTAGTTAAGCTTTAGGCTAAGTGGCATGACTGATGATGAAATTGTCATGTTTTGCTTCAGCTTCATGATCATACTACATATAAAGTTTGCGTTTGGAGTCTGATATCAACAATGGTAAAAGTTCTCATCTCATCCCACTTTACACTTTAACCCCAGTCTATCCTGAAACCTTTCAGTAGAACTTAGATGAGCTGCTCATTGAGCGCTACAATCTGAACATTTCCTACCGGTACCCATTTATACACCTGGGTGGAGAGATGCCAGTAAGGCAAAGAGACTTGCCCAAAGTCTCACGCCCAGTGGGATTCGAACCCGGGACCCTCTGACCACTAGTTGGAGATCCGAACCTACACCACCGTGGCGCCCCAAATGTATACATGTATGCCATCGCTGTCCTATCCCAGGGTTATACTTGCTGGGTCTATTGGGACAATGAGACCTGATTGCGCTTCTTAGTAGCAAAAATCAATCGTTTATCTCTATGCAGCGAGACCATGAGATGTCTCCAGTTGCATTGCACAAAATAATGATCATCATTGCATTGGCCTTCTGTCTACAATTGTTTTACATTTAAAAATCAAAATAATTTTCTGAAGAATTTTGTATTGTCTGTTCTTCCAGAAGCGTGAAGGTCTCAAGGAATATGGTTTATCCTGTCATCGTAGTCTTATTGACTATTACCGGTATGTATGTATTTTACATGTATTTCGTCAGTAAAGCCAAGCGTACATCGCACTTGCGACTGGAAGCAACTGATCTGGAGCCATGTTCCCGAAGCCATCGTTAGGTTAACGATGTCGTTAAAACTGGGAAAATGCATAGTGTAACGACATCGTTATTAAACCTAAAACGATGGCTTCGGGAACATGGGTCCTGATCAGTTGCGGGTGATGTATATGCTGTGCGCACATCGCAAATTCAGCAACTCAGTAAAACTAGGTGTATCCAAGTTGTCATGTCCTGACCACATACATCGCATTTGTGACTGGCACAACTCAGGTACATGTAACATCCGGGCATTGAGACTCGATGATACTGGGTTTTGTCCAGAAAAATGGCACTGATCAGACGCAACCCACACACATTGCAGCGACTAAACAAAACTGGGTACAACTAGTCGCAAGAAAGTTGAACATGTGCAACTCGCAGCGACTGGTAAATTCTCAGTTCCAGCGACAGCAGGGGTGCCAGGGCTCCCGCGGATCCTTAAAAAGCATTAAAAGTCAGGAATTTTTGTTTTTCAGAATTAAGGCCTTAAAAAGCCTTAAATTTGGATTTTTTTTACTCAGTGGCCTTAAAAAGGCCTTAAATTTGATGTAGCTTCAGTTTTGAAATTTCATTAAACTGTTTCCCCTTCCTAACAACGTTTTTATTCATATCAGTTGAAAACCGCCCGGTCGTGAAAGTTTGGATCCCGTCCTGAGCGCTAACCGTCAGGCCGAGCTAAACCATTTATGTGTTCTTTATGACATTCTCCTGAGTTAATATTTACTGCAAGTACGTGAAAACTCATGACAACTTGGCCTTAAATTTTTCCTGGACTGGCCTTAAAAAGCCTTAAAAAGGCCTTAATTTTGGTCACCAAAAAGCCGCAGGAACCATGGGTGCAAACATCGACTGTTTCTGGCAACTGATCAGCTGCCGCGAGTTCCAGCTAGATCCTCCCAGTCGCCAGGTAGCTCGGTGGCGACTAGTTGTATCCAGTCGCAAGTGCAACGCTTGGCTTAAGATGTCAAGATGTCATCTTACTGGCTATCTATTTGCACAATATTTAGTCAGTCAGGTAGGATGGAAGGTTAGTCAATGAGTCGGTGGCTTGCTTCATGTTCTGGTTACATTTGTAATCAAAGATGACCGTGGTTTCCATCTGAAATTGCTGGTGTGTGGAACATCCGAAGTATGTTGCCATTTTCAGGGAGAAGTTGTCTCTCCTTGGTACCGGTATATGTGGACCTATTATGCAAGCCAAAAATGGATGTTCTGATGATCACACTTAATACCAAGTAATTCGGAAAATATGTACAGTCATGATCTTTTATATTTTCAAAAGTAGCTTAGCATTAATTTATCAACCTAGCATTTTTAATCGTACATTACATGTATGTTTGACTGAGACATATTTTGTTATTAAATAGATGCTGATACAGTGTATGTTATGTTTATTTGAGTATAAAATACTTTTTAAATGTTTTCATTGATATCAATTTGTGATATTGTGTAGCTTACATGTAAGGAAAGGGAGTATCAGTTGATTCATATACCGGTAGTGGAACAGAGTATGATTTAGAATTAGATGCTTCTTACCTTATTACAAAAGATCCTGAGTTTGATCCTTCAAAGACTGATGTATAATCAAAGAATGGTGGTATAAATGAAGTTTAGTACACATTTTTAGCTCACCTCGGGCGAGCTCTTACTATGGGGCAGCGTCCGTCATTGTCTGTTCGCAGGGCATGTTTCGTAACTGTTGGGGCTATTTGACATGAAGCTTCATATATACATACATGTATGTATCTAACATTTCGATTCGACACTTTTTACTCGTTCTTCTGGTACATTCACCCAGGCGAGTCCATGGACCATTTCATAACTTAAGTTTTACTCTCTGTGTTGACCATCAGTCGTTGGTGAGTGTGTACTTAAAAAAATTAAGGATCCATCAAATATCAAGCTTAAGCAGTTCATTAGTTTATCTATACTCAATGCTGTTATTTATACTCCTTATAATTCTGGGATCTCGAAAGTTTTGAGAAGTGAGTTTACTACTGTTGCATGCATTGGGTTGTCATCTCAAGTAAGATCTAACAATACAATAATTTAATTGGCTAATTTAAAACATTAGGGTGTCATTGTTTTAGCTTTAGCTTTGGATATGTACTGTGTATTGTTTTGGTCTGTGTCAAAGACATTTGACAAAAATTCAGTAACAATGCTGTTAGGAGCAGGTTGTGAAATTGATTCTAATCTGAGGCGCTGGGTGGTTTGGCTTGTGAATAATTTATGTCTTTCATTTCTTCTGCTGTAAGGTGGACAGTTTCTCAATGTCATTTTCAACTTGATAGCAGTGTTTACCCTCATTATGTCCTTGTGTGAAAAATGGTCCGTTTATATGTAAAGGTGCAGTGATTTTTCAAATTTTCAAATTCTTAAGGTCTTGACTTTTGTCTGTTTGATGTGAAGTTTGTAAGTTGAATTTAGACATTGAATTGAATTTAGCTGCAAAAGTTTGACCGTTATTTTCCCTTAGAATGTTACAGATCAGTATTTCTGGCCATGATCATGAAGAGGTAACTTTTTCCACTCTTACTCTAATTCTGTGTAAAGCCACTGAGATTGGCTTTTAAACCTTTTAATTGTTGGATAAAATGCACTGCCAAGAGCGAGATAGAATGTCTGAATACAGAAAAGTATACAGTGTACACCCTTAGTCAAAAGTAAATGCCCATCTAATTTTCTGGCATATTTCCATGAATATTTTTCATAGCCACGTTTTCTTTTCATGCACATAATATAATCTACGGCCACTAGGACACCTTTTAAGACCATAAAACTGGAAATTATTAAACAACTGTGTTTTTGGTGAAAGTTTGATATTTGGCCACAATGGAAAGTTGGAAATTTGGCCACAATGGAATATTTCATGGAAATATGCCGGAAAATTAGGTGGGCATTTACTTTTGACTAAGGGTGTACCTCTGATGAAGGTAATTTGGGAGGCTGTGTGAACAAGAATGTCAAATGTAACACCTCTTTCGTGTGCTTGACTGAACTGATCTGATGAACAAATTGTCAAGTCACTGAATTTATTGGAGAGATCGGAGCAACGAAGCATGTTGACCACCCAGATTAACTTTACGTCAGCGCCATAATGATATACTTGTAAGTATTTTGTGAACACACACCTTTATCATAAATGATAAAGGTGTGTGTTCACAAAATAGTGAGTTTTCGCAATGGCCTACTACAAAACGTCGTTTAGCGATGATTTGCCTTTCGTTCGAGTGGGCTGTAACAGTGGAAGGAATCTTGGCTAAAGCTGCGTTTACCAGACATCTGGAATGCGGTATAGGGATGCGGAATCCCCGGCGGAACGATATGTTGTATACGAAAATACATTGCATTTTCCGCTTCCGCGTTCCGCAATCCGCGTGTCAGCTAAACGTAGCTTTACAAGTGTAAAATGTGCCAAGTTTCTGTTCGTCAGTGTTTCCCTCGGTGTTTGGGGGACAGTTGCAGATAGATGGAAATATTTCTCTGTGTGTACCCTATTGCCAAATCGCACTCTGCTTAAAGGGAGACATGCGAAAAATATTGCCCGGCGGGCACAAGTTGTCTGAGTTGTAGCGCCGTCTATTAATACATGGTGACACTATGCCATATCACAGGCGCCTGTAGAGCTATCAGTGAGTTTCGAACACCTTTCTAACCAAACGTATCTAAAAAACACAACACGTATCTAAAACACACCACGAGCTCATAAATTCGTGAGCTCGGGGTGTGTTTCTTACAAATTAGTGTTTTTCGGTTAGATACTTGTTCTAAGCTCACTAATAGCTCTGCAGGGGCCTGTGATATAGCGTAGTCTCACTGTGTATTAACAGACGGCGCTACAACTCAGACAACTTGTGCCCGCCGGGCAATATTTTTCGCATGTCTCCCTTTAAGCAAGGTTCATTGGCACACGGATCCGATCCGTTTCCAGTCCGTTTGCCCTTGGAGGAATTATACTGTATTATTCCTCCAAGGTTTGCCCTTAGTTTTCCGGATACGACAACGCTGAAGTCCATTTGATAGATTTTTTACGGACATGAACTGGACCAATTCCGTGTGCCAATGAACCTTGCTTTATTCTTTCAGCAAGGGAACATTCACAGATGGGGAACTTTCAAGTCACTGATGTAGACTGCTCAACGACACTTTGGCTCTTAATTAAAAATGCTCATCAACGTAAAGGAGTTCCTCAAGGCTGTTGTTCTCCTGTTGAGAAAAATAACCTTTAGGAACTCCTTTACGTTGAGGAGCATTCTAAAATACGGGCCTTTATCTCTTCCTCAGCTGTGTTCTCTTTGCACTTCTAGGCATGTCTACGCCTGTGCTGCACATATTTCTTACAAGACCTGTCATGCCTGAAGAAAAATAAATCTTATTAGCAAGAAATCTTTTTTCTTGGGTTGTCATAAATGGTTTATCTCGTTCGTCTGTGAGGGACAATAGGGAGGTTTCGAAATCAAACGATAAACGTAAACGTTAACGACAACGTTATTTTTGTACCGAAAATGCAATATAAAATCTGGTTAATGTGTAGTACGAAAAATAACGTTGTCGTAAAGTTTACGTTTATCGTTTGATTTCGAAACCTCC
>NMRB01002338.1:0-24293 GCA_002633025.1 Notospermus geniculatus
TTGCACTTTTTTATGATATTTATCACACAGGCTGGAGTTACTTTACAAATCAGACTTTTGTTCTGAATGTTCAGTTTCTGAAGATGCTGGTTGTGGTCGGCAAGGAGGTTGAATAAATTGTCATCAAAGGCAATGCCAAGACCGCCAAGGTCAACTTCTTTGAGGTCTATCAGTGTTTCAACATCTTCATCTGGTTTGAATATCTTCCGCAGCAAGTTGGCAATCTCCAGACCAGCATAAAAGAGAGGATTTTCCCCACAGAAATAGATCTTCAAGCTTTGAACCCTTCGTTCCTTCATATTAGCAATCCAGAGCAAAGTCTGACAGAGATGATTCCGATTTTCCGCATCTGCCTGGTCAAGGAGGATATTCAAATGTCGTAGCCAAGGGCCGTGTTTGTTGAGACATTTCAACAAGCGTTGGTCTTCCTTCTTGAAGAATCTAAAAACGAAGCGTTTCCATAGATACGGATTGTTGAAACACTCCTGCCACCTTCTGCAAGCGTAACCTGCCTGGACTCTATCCGATAACGGTAGGTAGCTGAAGATGTTGACAAGGATATGATCGGGGATGTTTTCCCACTGTTGCTCATCCATCTCTTCTACTTTTGCTGCAAAGAATGAACTTGAAAAGTGAAAGGCAGAAACAAGGACATCTGGTTGATCAAGGGAAGGAATCAATCAGTGCACATTCACTCAACTCATCTTATTTCATGATTTTCCTGCTATAACTGCATCCCTCTCCCTAAATTTGAGTTCAGCTGGCACTTGTTTGGTTATTAAAGTTTGAAGACGATGATACATACCAGTAATTGTAACCTCATATCACAGAAACGGTGAAATATGAAACTCAGTGACTGATGACATGTGGAGGCCATGGATTGTTTTCATTTTGTTACTAAAAATAGCAATGCTTCAAACTTCCGGGTTTGCCTCGTTCTCGTTCGCACCCAGACTACTCCTTATTCTGCCTAACGCTCCACGATAATACAGCGGAGTAAAATCAGGGCAGGAAACCAGTCCAGTACGCACTCCGACCTTGACCTCGGTTTAAAGGGCGGTTCAGCGTGCGTTCGTCTGCTGGCGGCGGGAAGGAACGCTGCTGTCAAAGAAACATTGTTTCACATCCTAATAAAGCACACATGTGGTCAGTTTGGTGATTCTATATCTTTCTTTTCTACCTGTCCTCATTTTGCAAAATGCAGCAGGTTGAATTACCCGATGCAAACAATGTATCCTGTTAGTGTTAGTGTTTGCGCTAACGCTGATGACAGATTAGTTATGGTAACCATATCGACCAGGCATAGCTTCTTTTACGATATGACATTGACGGCTATTGCCTGTATGCGCGCTATGTAGAAGTCAGTTTGTAAAAGCAAAAGCGGAGCATACAGAGTCCCAGTTACTGAGACTAATGACAGATCAGATGGTCAAATGTCACTCCATCAGCAGTCCACATGGTCCATGCACATGATCTGATGATATGTACGCGGATTTGTAGGCTTATCATGCTTGTTCAGAGCATGGAGGTATGACTGAGTAGGCAGGCCTAGCTAGGGAGACCGGGGTATATCTAGGCCTACCGGTATCGCTTAAAGGGGCCATGTCACCTTCCAATTTCAAATTAACACTCCCAGTCCCGTAATGAATTCAGATTCGTCATAGCATGCTAGGTCAAGTTGCTGTTTTTTCAGAATATCGGCGGTAGCATTGCCTATAGCTAGGAGACTGTCAGTGCAGTGAGTTGTTCAGGCCTTTCCGTTGAAGGTGCGCTAAAAAGTGCATGTGCCTCGCACCTAGAAATTCTATTGTTTGCGAGGTGCATGCACTTTTTAGCTCGCCTTAAAGGGAAAGGCCTGGTTGTTGACCAATAGGTGTCACTATGGCCCAATTCAATGCATATAGCGGACCCATTCATTCTTGATCGAGCACCAATCACGTGGATTTTCCTGTGTATTGGTCTGCTAGAACATTGCTGCCATCTTTTGGCAATACGCGCAGCTGACTGCTCCTTTTGAGACACAGTGAAGCCAAGACTTCAAGAAAAGATGATAATAAATTTACCGGTAGGCCCTATACGAAGTTGTGGTATCTTGTTGTGTCCCTTATTTTTAGACCTTGAAAATGATTTGATAGGCCTGTCCATCATGATTGAAATAAAATATTGACTGCTTGGATTATGATAACCGATAAATTGGAAAGTCAAGTCTGCATGTTGACCCTGTGACCTAGTCTGTCGTAAACTAATTAAGCTACCCAGCCCCAGTTAGGCTGGCCTGGGCTATCAGTGTCTATGGTCAATCTTCTTGTTGAGCAAAACTGATACCGGTAGGCCGATCCATTCAATCAATGTACATAGGCCTAGGGCTGGTTATTGAGTGCTGTGTTACTTCACATTCACTCTATTTAGTTTTGTGCTTATAAATTTCTGTTTAATTTTTCAGGGACATCAGGGTGCAATGACTTGAAAAATGGATCAACTGATAAATGAAGAAGACCCTGACATTCTTGGTGGAGGCGATGATCTTCACGTAGAAGTACCGGGGCAAGATGGACTCCGTCAACGAACGCCGTCCGAGAGGAAGAGGTTGGCAAAATATGGCGCTACTCATGAACCACCAGTGGATGATGCTATTTTCTATCCCCATGATGATGACCATTCTTTCTTTGCTAAGGTGGGTAGGAGCCAGGCGCGGATCCAGAAGGGGCGCACCAGGCACGGGCCTCCCCTTTTAGCGCCAAAATCTGTAAAATCGACCGTGAAATTCTGGAATTTGGCGCAAATTTCAATGTTCCTAGCACAGGGCGTCCCCTGTTTTCCCAAATCCTGAATCCGCCCCTGGGAGCTGCTCGAAGAGATGTGTCTTCATTGTTTATATTAACAACAAGATGGTTAAATTCCAAGATGATTTGGGCAGATAGTAGGCCTATGTGTGAATTGTGATTTCATAAACTGCAATTGAATTGAGGATTTAAATCCAGTTACACTTTGTCTTTACAGGGCCGAGACTTCGAGAGTCGTTATGTCAACCACAAGTACACCCAAAAGGAGAGGGAGACTTTGGGCACCTTTGAAAGCTTGGATTACCTTCCCTCACACAGTGAGGTATATAAACACTGGTTGAGGCGACAACCAAGAAGGTAAGATGTCAATCAAACTTTTAAAGTGACCTCTGTTTTGTAACTGAGTCATCCATGACATGTTTGAAACGTCATTGGGTTTGTATTGTTGTTGGGATCAAGGAAGAAGTGGGCCAAATGAAGACAAATTTCTAATCTGCTGTGAACTTGTGATTTTGGACAGTTGCACTCCAATATCTCAGAATTCATCTCATTTCTGACTCCCCTTATAGCCTGCAGCAGGGGCGGATCCACGATTTCGGAAAAGAGAGGGCGCACTGTCGTAAAAACATTGAAATCTGTGGTGAATTTCAATAATTTGCTCCAAATTTCAGAATTTCACGGTCAATTTTACAGATTTGTCTCTTCACAGGCTTGACTGGGATCGCTGGGTCATGATGGGCTTCATTGGATTCTCCGTTGGTTTCATTGGCTTCTTACTTCATCAGTGTATCGACGTCATCTCTGACTGGAAGTGGGATATGGCAGCGGAATTCCTCGAAGGAGGCACTGCTACAGACATGTTGAAAGCGTGGGGATTCACCTTGGGATTCAGTCTTCTCTTGATTATTCTCAGTTCTTCCCTAGTTGTGGTAAGTTGGTTTCCCATGTTGCATGTTACTATTGTTATGTTAGTTGTTTGCTTCCAGCTTTTGGTATGTGGCTGGTGTAGGCCTATACTCATTGGGGTTATTATGTGTTGGAAAACCACCTGAACTGGTGTCAATGGAAAAAATCTTGCCACAAAGAGACTGTTCGTTTTCGTCACTTGAGGAATCTGAGTTGCGATCCTTGGGAAAATGGAAAAAGTTATGCACTTGCAAATTGCAGGGATTATTTGTTGTGCTGTACAGAATAATCGCTGCAATTTGCATCTTCATAGCTTTCTCCATTTTCTCAAGGATCACAACTCAGATTCCTCAATTGACGAAAACGAACAGCCCCTTTCAGGGTGGCTGAACTTCAAGCATGTCAGGTTGAAGTGTGTTTTGTAAAAAGCTTGAGTCATATATACTCTAACATTGTAGCTTGCTTCATGCATTTTACCATTTGATGTGTATTCCCTTACAGTTTTTCCGTCCAAGTGCTGGTGGCTCTGGTATCCCAGAAGTGATTGGTTTCCTAAATGGGACAGTTGTACGCCACATTTTCAATGTAAAGACCATGTTTGTTAAGTTCTTCTCTTGTGCCTTGGCGGTTGCGTCTGGCATGCCAGTGGGGCCTGAGGGACCAATGATTCATTTGGGGTAAGTTGATCTATTTGGGTCAAGTTTTCGTGTGTTGTGTGATCTTCAATCGGTGCAGAGCACTAGAGTTTCTGTAAAGACTCTTCAACATTTTGCTTGCAATCACTGTCAGTCTGTATGGAGTACTAGAGTCTCGCTAATAGTACCGTACTTCAACATTTTGTTTGCAGTTATTGGCGGTCTACTTGATCAGGAAAATCAATAAATCCATCAATGCCAAGAGACATTTAATTCTTTCAACATGAAAAAAAATGGTAATTCAGATTTTAACTTCTGTACATTTCAGGAGTCTAGTTGGTGCTGGACTGAGCCAATTCAAATCAGACACCCTGAAGTTACAATTGCCATTCTTCGAGAGATTCCGTAACTCTGAGGACAGACGAAACTTCATCTCTGCCGGAGCGGGAGCGGGAATTGCCTCGGCCTTCGGGGCTCCCGTTGGGGGTCTCCTCTTCTCCATGGAGGAAGTTTCGTCCTTTTGGAATATGAGGCTGTCGTGGCAGATATTCTTTTGTTGCATGGTGTCGACCTTCACAACCGACCTCTTCAACTCGGCATTTGATGCATTCCGATATCGTGGCGACTTTGGGCTGTTCAAGACAGACAAGTACATCATTTTTCAGGTAAAAATATTTCTAATGTAGGATTATACTCTCACTGTGCTGTGTTCACCAAGGAGTAAATTCGAGAGGTCACATCATAAATGTGTGGTGGTCTAGAAAAACCCGTCGGATGTAGCGTTTGAGGAAAGTGTTAATGGCCTTGGTGAACCCGCACATTTCAATAGCCGAAACGTACCACGTAACAGGTGAACAATAGCAGTTCAATGCACAGGCAATCTAACAACCCTTGTTGATCACTCAGCGACTTCCGACGGGTTATCCCAGACCGTCACACAATGTCCCAAAAAGGATGATATCATTTTGCCTCAATGCGGTGTTGCACTGTGGTGGAGTGATAGTACATTGTATTCACTTATGGCATCTCTAGTGCGTCTGTTATGAAGTGTTTCATCATTTCCAGGTCACCCAAGGCATTGCTGTCAACATCATCGCATTCATTCCAACGGTCATCATTGGAGTCATAGGAGGCATTCTTGGAGCACTATTTACATTCATCAACCTGAAGTTCGCCAGGGGAAGGAAGAGGTTACTGTCCAGAATACCCAGTGATGCAGGAAAGAAAATTGTCCGGCTGGTTGAGCCTGTTATAATCATTGTAAGTTAGAATTTTTCTGCCCCAATAAGTTGCCACTAAAACTGAGGGCTGTAGGTGTAGATTACCTTACCGGTACATTTGTGAGGTCTCAAAATATTCAACCGTCAGAGTCAAGTGATGAGAACAGCCAAAAGTTTCACTTGGATGGCTTTGTTGAAGAAATTATCCCTCAAAATAAGCTTTATTTCAGACGTTCCTGATCAGGGCGTAGAGGAGTTCTGACACCTTCATTTCTTTCCATTTCAGTTTGTTTTTGTGTCTGTCTCGGTGTTCCTACCAGCAGCTTTCAAATGTACCCCATATACCTGCCTCAATGGCACAGTGACGATGAAAAGCCCCAACTGCCTTGGTGACAAACAGCATCCCTTGCACGTGGAAAAGTCGGTGAATACGTACACGTGTGGTGATCCTGAGTCCAATAAAACCAGTGAGACATACAGCCAAGGTACAGAAGTGGAAGTAGTTCTCAATAGACGATGTCACTCCAAAAGAGTGCAGCACCTGACGGGGCAGCGTCATGACGTCCCGCACGTCATTTCATGATGTCTTGAAGTGAGATGAAAAAAATCAAACTGTTTGCCGATGTCAGCTGTATCACTAAAACAGCTGGATTTTTTTCGAGTCACGTCATGGCATTCAGAAATGACTTGCGGGATGTCATGACGCTGCCCTGTCAGGTGCTGCACTCTTTTGGAGTGATAGAGTATATTCTTTGCAATGTTTATTCACTTGTGAAATTCAAGAACTTGCTGAATTCTAGTAGTTCTGGAAGAAACTGATGATATTGATATGCATGAAGTACCTACGTGTATGTGCTATGATCAGCATATTCACAGAACATGCAGAATGAAAGATGATAGTATTTTCATAATGAATAGAAGAATTTAATCATCTTTCTTCCAGTTGCCACTCTTCTGTTTGTGACCGGCGAGGAAGCAATCCACCATCTGTTTTCAAGAAACACTCATTTTGAGTTTGACTATCCAGCCCTCGTCACTGTCCTAGTCTTCTATTACTTCATGGCCTGCTGGGCATCTGGTACTTCCATCTCCTGTGGACTTGTTGTGCCTATGCTGTAAGTAGTCATACTCCCCTTCTTTGCCATATGCCCCCATCACACTGAGCTAGTTCTCAGTACATTCTTGAAAATTTTGCCGAACAGGCTCAAACTGTGTGCGAACGGAGTGGACGTAGTGGAAACTTCTTACAGTCTTTATACGAACTTCACAGACGGGCTCGAGCGGGAAGGGTGCTCCAGCACTTCGAGACGTTATTTGGCCAACATTACACGTTCTAGCCCGTTTTACGATTTTTTAGGACGGGAGAGGACGTTTTGAGAACTAGCTCAGTGTGATAGTACTTTTATTGGTTGAAACAACCATAGCCAGTAGACTGGCCTCTGTGGTTTAGGCGTGTTTTAAGGTCGTAGTCGCATCTCATAAGAGGGCTCTGTTCCTTGTGAGCATAATCCATCCCGCAGGGGTTAAATGGTTGAAATTTCTTTTTCCAGACTCATTGGCGGCCTGTATGGTAGGATCGTTGGCCTGACCATGGTATCGGCCTTTGGCGTTCAGACCAAGGAGGAAAGTCCTTACTGGGCATGGATGGATCCTGGAGCCTTCGCTCTGATTGGGTCGGCGTCGTTCTTTGGTGGAGTGTCGCGACTTACTATGTCACTCACAGTTATAATGGTCAGTGTGATATAAGCTGCTGTCATTTCCCAATACTTATTTAACATTTCCTTTCAAATATCTGGCAGGAACATTTAAGACAATCAGGGGCGTAGTTAGCTTTTTTGGTCTAGGGGGGCAAAATTGATTGAGTGTGGATGGCGATGCCAGAGGGTGGTCTGGGGGTCACCCCCCTCCCCCCCAGAAAAAAATTGAAAATTTGGGGGTCACCCCCCAGAAAAAAATTGAAAATTTACATCCTTTCAGATGCGTTTTCCCCACATCTGACACCACAATAACTTGGCTTGAAGAGTGGAAATGACCTTTTAGAGGAAAAATTTATTTTGCCCCTTTTTGCTCGGGGGGCCTCCCCCCTGCTAGCTATGCCCTTGGACAAAAGTCATTGTGATCTTTCCTGATTTGTAATTGTCTTTCTTCAGATGGAGATCACCAATGATATCCAATTCTTGTTGCTGATCATGGTGGCCATCATGGTGTCCAAGTGGGTGGGTGACTTTGTCACTCATCCGTTATACCATGCTTTGTTGGAGCTGAAATGTATTCCGTTCCTCGATGAAGAGCCTGTTGTCATTCATGATAAAAAAAACATGTAAGTTCAGTGATTAATCTTACTTTCAAAAAGTTTCTTCGCAAAGTTTGTGCCCTGTAGGTTTTTCTTGTGGATAAGTGCTTACCATGTTGCTATAGTTTTAATGCTGGATTCATGACTTAATTACTTGTTTCCATGCAAGATTTGTCTTTTGCAGATACATGAATATGTGATAGGCGTAATCCCATCTTATAGGGCATATTTCAATGTTCACCCACACAATTTAGTGTCGTGTACATTTTTGTGGTCCCACTAATTATGTATCTCATGATGAATGGAACGCCATCGTCTTGATACTGTAGTTGAAACACCATTATGCTGTTGTTACCCTTCTGAATATTGTGCCAAATCTTCAGTGTGAATTCACGGTCTGATACGTAAGTCGTGTTTGCTCATGATTGATTCTCCCCTGCTTGTAAAAGCAACAAGATGCTTTAGTTCATGTTGGTTGCCATTGTAAATCTGTCCATTCCACGTTTGGCTTGCACTGGAAAAACCTCAAAGCTGAATGATGCCGGATGTGGGGGGAAGTGCTGTTTAGATTTCTGCCACTCAGAATGACTTGCTGAGAAATTTTCGCCGAATCAAATATGTTTGAGATTCATTGTACAACTGGTGTTTGAGGTGCTTCCAGTGGTGGTGGGTCATTGACTGTTACATGAATAAGTTGCCCAATATGATGTTGTCAGACAAAAGGTAATCATGAAGATGACTCAGTTAAAATGCTTCATTCCTACATGTATTATCCTGGGGCCTATTTCAGAAAGTACCATTCAGTTCAATGCATTTTCCATTTGGTTAAAGGTACAGTGCTCCCTCGCTCTTACGAACCTCGATTTTACAAACTCCCGGATATTACGAACCTAACACTTGGCTAGCAAAATTCATTTTAACCCTTGGACCCCGAAGGGTTTGTAATACCATTAGCGAGGGAGCACTGTATTATGAGCTTAGAGTCACTTTATAAAACAGGCCCTGCTCTGTAGATATGCTTGATGAAAGCCCACTTTCGAACTCCTTCCTTGGTAAAGACCATTTTCTGACTTGTTCCAAGTTCTGACTATGGGTACCCGACTCACATGATGTTCAGTTCCTGTGAAGAGTGAAGCTATGCGAATGCATTATTGAACTCGTCCCTTTATTAGTTCATTGAGAGAAAAGTGAGAGAAAAATGTACCGGTATTCACTTACCCAGTTAATGGGCAGTGTAGCTCTTAAAGATATGCTCTATTTGTCTCTTCCCATTATACAAAGTACATGTACCGTATCTATCGTTTCTTCTTCAGTGTCAACCTCGAGCTCTACCAGGCCCGGCACATCATGGCAACACCCCCTATTATACTCCATGTTACTGAATCTGTGACCAAACTGGCTCGTCTTCTTCTTGACACACCACATGGAGGGTTCCCAATAAGTAAGAGGAGCAATGAGGGAACTGAAATCTTCTTCGGGTTTATCAACAGGTAAGGGCGAAGTTGCGACATCATGTTTTCAAAAACCCAATAATACCATACATGTGGTATAGATTATGGAGCACAACTGACCTACCTTTATCCGTGTACGTCATGCGGAAGGTACGCTCCAGTTCATTGCATGGTACGGGTGGGTTACGCATCTCTTCCGCTTGACTTCCATGCATCACATGCGAATAACGTTATGTCTTCACTAAGGCACCATGTGTCATCTGCGTACGATACGAGGATGGTAAGCGGTGGGTACGGGCATGACGTTGCGTGTCGTACGCGGATGGTACATGTACTTGGTGCAGAAGGTAGGTCAGTTGTGCAGAGAACAAGTACATTTACTCACAAATACCTTTCATCATCATGGATCTGTTCATTGATTTCAGGCTAGAAATCATGGTGCTACTAAAAAATGAGGACCTTTTCGTGTCGAATGAAGAAGTGCAGATGACAGATGCTGTTGACCTCGCCCACGTGGAATATCATCAGCTTACATTAGACAAACTGGAAAATCCTCACTTTATTGAGGAAATGTTGCAAAAATATGTTGAGGATCCAAAATATGAAAATTGCTATCTTGATATGGTGAGTGTCTGACTGCTGCTCTGCTTTTTTTCTGGCGAGGTTTCTGCAGGATTTCAAATTGTTCAAGGCTTCTTTTTTATGCCAAAGATCACAGAAATTTTACTGGGAGTTCGAGTCGGTGCTGCTTCAGCGTAAAGCTAGCAGCACGCTTCACCACTTTCGTTGCTCGTACAGGCAGTTTTGATGGTCGGCAATTTTTGTGGTGGTTGCTGGTATACACTCCACAGACGTCACCACTCATTGGTCTCGTGTGCTGCTGATGGCCACATATCACCACAACTGGTAACTACGAGCAATTTTCGTGGTGAGAAATCAAACTGGTTTGTTTTTCGGCAACTTGTGACAACTCGTGGTCACCACAGAATTTCCGTGGTGGTGAGTGGTCGTTGCCGGCCACAGCACACATGGCCGTTTTCGTGACGACCACAAAAATTGCCTGTATGAGCAACGAAAGTGGTGGCATGTGCTGCAGGCCTCAATGAATAAAATCCATGTTTTGATATGAACTTTTTCATTTCAGGGGCCATACATCAACCAATCTGCAGTTACGATTCCTGAGAAATTTTCGCTTCACCGGACGTACATCGTATTCCGTACTTTGGGTCTCCGTCATCTGACGGTTGTTGACGATCATAATCGTATCGTTGGGATTATTACACGCAAGGACTTAATGGGATTTAGTCTCGAGGAGCACCTTATTCCAATTCTAAGGGACGAAATGATGAAAAATCGTACGCATCTCGAAATGATGGACGCAAATGTTAGCATGCACATTCCATCATAAAGGGAAGGTAGGATTACCCAGGATTCTTTGCATGGTGTTTTATTGTTGCTATAACAACATAGTCAGGACATTCTTGGATTAAGTTCAGTGGAGAAATAATGAACATTCTTGTGGAAGGATTTTACATTGGTGCTGAAATGTTATATTTGGTGCTGAACATTCACAAGTTTGACAGTTTCCTCACTGGACAGATGTTGGTGCTATGACTCACTTATTTTAACCTTGCTTAGCTGCTAAGGATGGCGGGGCAATACATTCAAGTTGTAGGAATACAAACTTCCAGCCCTCTCATTCCTTACAAGAAACAGCTTCCAAAATTCTTGCTTTCAGCTGTTAGTTAACTTTTTACTTTTCGTTGCTGATAGCAAATTAATCCATTGGTCATACTTGTCCTGCCCTTGTATGACAGGATATTGTTAGGTCGCCATAATTTGGCAGACTGGTTTGACTGGTACTTCTGCTGTCTGTGAATGAATCCAAAAGTAGGAGTTTAAAAGCGTGTATAATGCGGTCACTGATGTACCACACCAGTTATATCGTTTACCTTATCGGTAGCTCGCTTATCTATTTTTGGTAGTACCAGCTTTGCACAAAGTGAGGTAGTATCCCCCCTTAAATTCCAAATTCTGACCGAAAATCAGACTATGCCAGAATGATAAATGGTGCTAAATTTTATACCCGGTACAGTTAACATTGGCCAGATACAGAAGAAGCAAATTGATGTGTTCTGTAACAAAAGGAAGGTCAACAAAAAAACATACGGTATTTGAGTCATCTAAAAAACATGATGAGACACCGGTTTACTTTGTCTGTTTGATATGTTTTTGATGACAATTTTTGGGTTCGATTTGTTCTGTAAATTATGACATACATGTACCGTATGCTGTACATTGGGCCATGCGTAATTAATTCTACCGTATGTTTCGTGTCCCACCGTCACCTAAAATTGGTGCGCGCGTGCTCCAAACACAACACAAACTGCATTTTTAACACAGGCCAAAACACAAATCAATACAGTACATGTCACACAGATTGATATCCTGGGGGGATTTTGAATGGATTTAAGATGAAAAATTGAGGCATACTGACCATGAAACAAGAGCTCTATCTGTTGGAACTTTGTTTTAATCTGTCAGCATCCTGGTTTTGTGACCAAGGATAGGAACTACAGCTTTCTCAGGAGGTATTTTAACACTTATTGGGCCTATTTTTTTACCGATAGTTGTGTTGGGAATCTTGAGAATCTTGGAAAATGGATGCGCAATGCATTTCTATTAGCAGACAACAGTCAGAAATAGGTGCGCGCGCGGGACGCGAAACATAGAATTAATTACGCACGGCCTTGTGTATCTTTGCAAATTTCCTTTCCGTGACGTGACTTAGTGAGGTAAAATTGGTGATTCTGTCTCAAGTCCAGCTATTCACAAAAATCACTTAACCTTTTTAACTGGAAGAAATTTTCTGTTCAAAAGAGCATTTCATGTTCATCTCGACAGTATGATATCTTCAAAATGGTGATATAAGTGGAGTGAATTAGGACTAAAAAATTGTGGCGATAAACTGGCTGATCAATAAACTGTTGAAACTGTTGTAAAACTTTAAAATGTGACTGCTATTTTGTTAGGGGCTTGTCAATTTAAAGTACCCTATGCCAACCCTTCCTGGTCATTTCATTCTTGAATGGACCTTTGCAAAGCTGGTACACTTTATTACTGTGTAGGCCTATTGCGTACCGTATATCCGCAATATAAGCTGGAAACGCTTCATGCGTCATCAAACTGGATATTTTCTACATATTCTAAGGTGAGTTCATTGTATAAATTTTTCATATTAGATTTATTATTAAATGTCTTTTACATACCAAAGACAGTTTTCTTTTCCTTTATTTTCTCAAAATATTTGCTTCTTTAGTTTATAGATAGATGGCAGCACAGGCTAATTACATGAAGTTTGTGTTGGTCCATTCACTTCTCATTATTGAGTAGAGTAGTGATGATACATCAGTCATGCATGTTATGTTTCCTCGTCTCAATGGCATTACCGTACCGAACCTTGGTTTTGCCGGCCCAAGCCTGAATGATTGTAGAAGTGGTAATGGCATTGCACCACCCGTTTCGCCCAGGCCTAAGTCAAATCTTTCCTTTTAGTAATAGTTTCTGTTAGTAGCCCTCCTGAAGTCACTTTGTCCGCAGGTTGATTCCCTCTACTGCAGACAAGGTGGATCCAGGATTTGGGAAAAGAGGGGGCACCCTGTGCTAGGATTAGGAACACTGAAATTTGCACCCAATTCCAGAATTTCACGGTCAGTTTTACAGATTTGTTGGCCAAAAGGGAGGCGCGTGCCCAGTGCGCCCCCCTCTGCGCCTGGATTGCTGTGTGCAGTGTCAAAATGCTAAAGCCGGGGGAGTCAGGGGATTTGGGAAAAGAGGGGGAGCCCTGTGCTTAGGGACATTGAAATTTGCACCCAATTCCAGATTTTCACAGTCGATTTTACAGATTTGTTGGCCCCCTCTGGATCCGCACCTGGCAGAAGCTGTTGCTGGTCAACTCTGTGTACTAAGACTCTTCACTCGAGACGCTGTAAGTAAGATTCACACTTGTCACAGCAACTAATTCTTTCTATTTACTAAATCACGTGGCATCAAAAACAAATTACAATACAGATTTCACTTGCCAAAGTTGGCCATAACAAGATTTGTCTTGTATCTAAATGCAAATGAGCTTGTGTTTCACTTGCCGGAGATCCAGACGTCAATGTGCAAATTGCGTCCTTATCCTCGTGTCATCGAAATGCAAATGTGATTTCTGGTGTTCCATTGTGGGGGTTGATTCTAACCTTCTGAATCTGTAGTTCTGCCTGTTGTGAACTTTGTTCACTTTTGATATAATTTGCAAATTATTCTATAAAATAGTTTCTGCCGTTTTATTAATATTTGCCCAAGTTTCACTTGACATGCTAGAAGAGGTCATTCCTCTCTATTCAGGCCGAGTAGTCCATGGAACCTACCAAATAGCCAATTAAACTTCTTTATGCCATTGCCAGGCAATAGCTTTTAAAAGTAAAGGTCCAGGAATTTGATTGACTGTATTATTCCTACATTGTAAACACATCATCATAATGGAATTGAACCTGGGACTTTCAGGTTTGTAGGCCATGCTGTCGTGGATGCTGATTCGAAGGTTAAGCCCATCCATTATCAGTCAACTTGGTTTCCAATCAAGAAGGTAACCAAAGTTCAACATCGAAATCCCGATTTTCACCAACTGTCTATTGCCTTCTGATCCTTGAAAATGAAGTCATGATTAGTTCGATTGGAACAAATACCACATACGTTTTCAACATCCTCATTAATCAAAACCTTATAAGAAAAAGATACCTAGATCAGTGGAAAAATTACCTCATTAAAAATGAACATTTTGAATGCCACAGATGAGAAGTAATTTGCCATTTGATTGCTAACTCAGTGAGGGATAATTTCTGGGAGCCACAAGTCTTGGTGTCTTGATTTTGAAACTTTGTTGCTTTCTCAGTCTGCTTGATTCAAGGAATTTAATACTTCCAATGTTAACTCGGCAATACTCGTTTTACATTCTTGCGCTTGAGTGACGTAATGACATCATTCCATCACACCTGACGTTGCCGACGTCACAGACGACGCGACGGAACTCAATGAAGTCATGGCGTCAAAAGGCATAAACAGCATTGTTTTCGCTAATATCTTAATACTTCAAAATCTTATTAGGCGAATCAAAATTCAGGCTTCGTATCGCACTTCAAAGTTTGTCTGCATATGCATACCATTGAAATTTGGGGGCAATCCGCTCGTCACTCTTGGAAAAAATCGGAAACAAACTCAAATTTTAGTATAACAGTTTAAAACAAGTCCCCTCTCTTCATTTACCGACATTGTTGACTGAAGTGTTGAGTTAACAATTGGCTATGTTTCAACAAATGATCAGAGTTTGTAAAACTAACCAAAGTCAGGTTTCATTCCACACGGATTTGTCCATCTGTAATTACCGTGCCAGTATCTGCGGCTACACGATCAGCACTGACGAAGTTAGCGCCATGTCACTGTCAAATGTAAATTATACGACGATCACTGTGGCATACGGAGCAAATCCTCTTGTAATGGAAACTTAAGTCTGTTACAGTGGAGTGGTTATATTGACAGACCTCGTTGTTAACCCTCTATTTCTGACGAATCAGCTTTGTCAATTAGTGGGACGTATTGTCCATTTATTACCTCTCGTCCTTGCCGGAATATGATGGCATAACGTGGTCCTTTTCAATTGTCTGCCTTTTCCCTCTGGGCCAGCTACAAACATGGTCTCTGGTTGATTTTTAGCTCCTCAGTCCAGTTATCCGCCGGGCAAGTGCTGTTTTGCAATAGGAGCAGTCAGCCGCGCGTATTGCCAAAAGATGGCAGCAAAGTTCTAGCAGACCAATACAGGAAAATCCACGTGATTGGTGCTCGATCAAGAATATGGGTCCGCTATATGCATTGAATTGGGCCGTAGTGACCCCTATTGGTCAACTCACTGACAGCTCCTATTGGTTGCCCGTGTTGCTTTCTGAGTTGCCCGCCAGCAGTTTTCCAATGGAAAAATGAAGACTCTTACTTGTCCACGGGACAATATTCTGGAAATTTACTTGTCCGTCTTAAAAATTCACTTGCGCCAGGCAAGGGAAAGTGCTAAAATCGAACACTGGTGGTCCTTAGATATTTTTTGGCAGAAGATATGAAAGGTACTTGTAGGTATTTGTTTTCTAAAACCAAGCATCAGTCATGTCGGTAGTCGATGTGCATCAATCTGTACCAAACCTGTCCCTTAGAAAATGCATGTTTCACTTCTGAGTCTATTGCTCAGAATTCGGTGCATATTGCCCTAGATGCCTGATTTAACCATGTAATTATTGACAATAAGAACCTGTCTTCTTCGTCCCATGGGATCGTGATTTGAAACGGGCAAGCGGAAGGAACAAGATTGCGTAGAGATTGCCTCGCTGACGAGCAAAAGATCGTAAAAGGTAATTCGTATTCATGAATGTCTCATCGGTGATCTGTGCCCAAATCAGATCGCTAGCAGGTGATGTAGCGTACAGGTTCACCGTTGTTCTCTGTCTTAGCCAATCAAGTTTAATATTCATTAATTTGTGAAGGCACTCTTAGGATCATGGAAGCACTTTGCTTAAGATGTTGCATCAAGTAAAAAATTCACTGATTATTGCCCATTATGTGGCATTGCTGGAAGCCGAGGTCAGTTGTTCTAAGATCTTCTTCGCTTTTCCTCATTATGGCATGAAGATTTTGCGTATTCATTTTAGCCTACAACAAACGTCGCCTATTGGTAGAATATTGACTGGAACAAAACGCTGGGGTGGGACCTGAGGTTATGAGAATGAAATGGAGTAAGTTGGAATATTTTGGTAGGCCTACCATAGGCCACAATAGTTTGCAGAGGCCGAAAAAAACTTTCCTCAGTCAGCCTATGTATGGAAAGTGCCTGAGCGAGCTGGACCAGATAGTGCTGCCATCTATGCATCATATGCTGTACCAAGACTGCTCTAAACCAGTGAGAGTGAAATGTACAATCTGTGAAGCTTGCAGTTTCTGCTGAGTGACAAATTGTAAGATAACTGGAACTACCCACTGGTACCACAATAGTGTGCAATATGATTTGTGCTCTTGTCTTTTGTCACAACATCTGCAGTCCGAATTGGTCAGTTAAGCCTAGTTTATACTTCGACGCAAGACCATCGGCGTCCAATGCGCGATCAAATCTGGACGCCGACTTCGCGGAATTGATTCAGAGTCCAGCGTACTTTAGCGACGGCGACCTGTTATGAAATGACTCAAGTAATTACAGTCTCGCGATTGGACGCCGACCAAATCGTACGACGGGCTCGGCGTCGAACGCAAGATCGCGCGTCTGCCACCAGCGATGGTCCTGCGTCGAAGTATAAACTAGGCTTAAGTCAGTTTGTCCACTGGCATGACTAGTGCCCACATTCATATGAGATAAGAATTCATAACGCTAAACAGTATCAAGTGGTTCTACAGAATCTTGACTCGCGTACAGAAAAAGAAGGGGCTGATACAAACTGCTTGAGAAATCAAAATGAAGCGTCCACTCTCAGAAATCGTGTGGGTTTTTGCAGGAACTGCACGGCAAAATGCACCGGAATCTCGGTGGTGTGGACAATACCACAGCAGGCCAGGCAAATGTAAAGGTGCTCTCGGTCATTAAATACCTACGTTTCATTATCCTCACTATTAAAACTGTTCTCAAAACTGTGAAATTGACACTAACGATTTTGTGTTGGCACTTGTGCTGAAGCTGGAGACACACTGCAAATAGTCGGTCACCAATTATTGGAACCAGATGACACGTTCTTGGCCAAGACTTTAAATACCAGCAAAACACACTGCTAACATATCTTGGTATTTTAATTAGATCCAGTCCAGTCTCGAGTGAAGAAATCACCTTGACCTTTTTCATTCTTGGCGGGAAACAGAATTCAGAGTCAAAATGGCTATTTACATTTCACGAAAATGAAAGCAGAGGTGAAGGCGGGATGACAGAAGGTGCTGGGGACACCTTGGATAAGTAGAGGACCTGAACTAGGCATATATCAGGAACTGAGAGAGGAAGATGTAGTTGGCGGTTGACTGCAAGAATTATCCATGAATGGATGGCCCCCAGGGGATGGCCAGTGCCTTGGGGAAGTAATGCAAAGGGTGCAGGGTAGAATTTCCAAGGAAATAACACCTTTGAGACCCTATTTCTGCAGGGAAAAGGCTTGAAAAATGTTGGCCAACACAGTTTAGCGCAGCACACACTACACATATCCTTGCCTTAAGTGGTTCCACATGTCTAATATAAACAAAAAGAGTTGGTGAAAATAGAACACGGGCTAGAGTCACCAAGACTTGGCAAAGGTATCAATTTACCTGAGGAGATGACTTGGTGAACGACACACACTACACACAAATACCTATGACCTGATGGTTCCAATTAAAAAACTTGGCAAGGTTTGTAGTGTGTCTCCAGCTTCACAGTAACTCTGAAATAAAAGTGGTGATATAAAGAAAATAAAGCGGACCAGATTGGAGACACACTTAATAAATATCAGGCACTTCAGTAAACTAAATTATTGTTATGACCTGCCACTGTGACAATCATGAGGTCACAGAGATAACAAGGTTTAGGCATATGCACTGGGTCATAATTAAAATATTTATACTACTGCTGTTGTTATTGACATTCGTCATCAAAATGTTTTATGATGCTTCTTGAATCAATGTCTGAAGGATGTTGTGGGAATCTCATGAATTAATTGCCTGAGGAAAAAACATTGGTTGCCAGGTTCCTGGGTCTGATCTGATCCTGCTGTGGAGCAACTCCCATCACCAGGGTTCTCCACTAGTGTAACAGAATGGGCACGGCGCCCGTTCTAAAACGCAGGATTGATCTCAGCGCCCGGTCTTAAAATCCACCGCCTGGTCAAAAAAATCGCGGCCCGGTAAAAATTATTCCCTAACCCTAACCCATCTCCAAACGTCTCTGCATGCTGAGTACCATAACAGCTTCAATCTCCTCAACTGGTCTGGATGACTTTCAGTTTTTGTTCAACTCTCGTCTTGTCCTATGTCTCTTGTGCTGGCAGTTCGAAAATGCCGAACCACTGAACGTGCCGAACGCTGAACTTGTGTTTGGTCACTGCTGCACCTCATCTACAGGGAGTTCCTCAAATGGGAAAAATTGATTCTTGTGTAGAATGGGTGGGCATCCCTCTTTGCTCTCTAGCCTAATGTCATGCAGCAGTTTTACCAGCAGAAATTCTGCACTATCGTCATGGCAAAGACCGCAAAGGTGTCTTGTGAAAGAATTGTGATTCACCCACATAACTGCCAATTAACTGAAACGCAACCCCATCAATAAGATAATCAGTGCCTCCATCAGTCAGGATCAGTCTTGGGTGGATACAAAGCCACCTGACCTGAATCGACAAATCATCATCAAATCAAAGACCTGTGTTGTTACATTAAGTAACACTAGGCTCTGTCTGTTGTGTAAGCGATGGTTGATAGATATTCTCTCAAAATGTTTTCGTAGGCCTTACTCCGCCATTGCGAAAACTCACAAATAACAAGTGGTGAAGTGAAGTTTATCCCAGGATGATTGGTTAGTGATAAAACCCGGAACGAAACGAAACGAAATGAAATCCTCGAAATCATCGAAATGGGACTCGCAAGGAATTTGAAAATTAACGTAGGCTCACTCTCGTCCTCGTTGTCTATATCATTTAGATAATAAACTATATATATGTAAACGTAGGCGTAAATTAAGTGTCATTATGTTGCAGACGTATGCTTCCGCCTTGAGAATGACGTTGTTTTCGACATACCACACAAAATCAAATTGAATTATTATTTTAAAATCAATCAGAATCATCATGTACGAAATTCCCTTCGGTGCTCCTCAAGTTACCGCCAGTTTTTATTCTGCGTTTTCTTCACCCATTCGGTTGGTGCATAAAGCAAGCGTCAATGTCGGAGCAGGTTCTACGTTAACCACTTAAATATCGGTATTACAATAAGACAATAAAACGAAAATGAATTGAATGCAAATCATGCCCATTTCGATGATTTCATTTCGTTTCGTTTCGTTCCGGGTTTTATCACTAACCCAGGATGATTTACCTGGTCCCCTCCCCATCAATGGTTGCTTTTGGTAGCTAGGGTACATTGTGATAACACTGCACCTACCTTCCGCGCCACGTAGCATCCGCATACCACATGTATAGCGTACCATCTCGTATCTTTCACGGATGTCGTGCGGCGATTTGGAAGGCACGCAGTGAAGACATGTCATTCGTGTGTCGCACGCAGAGGTCACACGGAAGAGATGCAAGACGTATGCGCAATGAATTGAGCGTACCTTCCGCGTGACGTACGTGGATAAAGGTCGGTCAGTTGTGCTCCCTATACTGTAATGGCCTTTCACTCTTTCCGTTTTATTCTTGGACAAACCCACCTGTCATGCCTGTAGGGCCTAAGACATTCCAAGGAATACTCTAAGTGAAGGCATTTACGGATATAAGGGTTTGAGGGGTTAAGATCAGAGACAGGTTGGCGGCCAAGATGCCAGTACTAAGTGATGAACTTGCTTGTAGAGGAAACCAGGAAATAATCCAATAGCTACCTGCCCAGCGTAAGTGTCACTGGGAAGTGATTCGTCATGGATTGCTGGTGAACAGGATGGCACCCTAAACCCTTACTAAGTGATAGAGGATCTGCAACCTGTCTGCAATCAGACAACGGGCGTGAGGAGGCATCAGCGGAACAGTTCAATGACTTAAGCGGTGACAAGTTGACAGATATCATTTAAGACCCTCTGTAGGGCAAACTGGAGACCAAGTTTCACTAATAATAAAAAGAGGCAGGCATGGCAGGAATTCTCAGAATGATCGCCATACAAGGAAATTCCGTGAGTTCATCTCCAACAAGATGTACAGGGAAAGGAAGAGTGCCATATTACGGTAGTATGTAAACATTGAAACGTTTCAAAAGAAACGAGCCAAATGAAACGACCCAAAATGTTTTTAAAAATATGAAAAATCATAACAAAAGTACCAAAAACCTATATTATTTTACATTATATGAATAGAGGAATGTAGATTGCCCGATGCCTTCATGATTTTTATCATCATTTTAGCTTTTTCTGCGATTTCTTAGCCAGATTAGGCTACACTATGGCGAACGATGTCACATTTTCCTCTTGCCAACCTCGCACCCCTCATAATGGAATGATCGGCGTACGCTAATTGGTTGGAATGCTCATGGCTTATTATCTATTCACAACTCGCATGCACATCGTGTTACAAACTTTGCCCAATATCAAAAACGATATATTTTGAAGACGTTTTGAGGCCTCAGACAAATTCCTCACAGAAAATAACCATGGTGAGTGACATATAGAGAAAGTATATGATAAAAGGTATTAACAATCGCATAGAGAATTTCTGAAGCGACGACTTCCATATTTGGGATGGGCTTGAACATTGAATGAATGGGAAGCATGGTGTCATGTAAACAAAAACAACACGTGTGCTTTGAATGGGAGACGTGTGTTTTGAGAGATTTTAATGCTTTTATGCCATGAAAGTGCCAAAAATGAACTGGAAATAACAAAATTACACCGTTTCTGCCATGCAACTTCAGATTTAGCATGTTTTTTGGGTCGTTTCATTTGGCTCGTTTCTTTTGAAACGTTTCAATGTTTACATACTACCCCATATTACACTATTCTACACAATTTTCCCCAAAAGATGATGTCAATATTGGCACCCTGTGGCATTTCTGACAAAACAAAGCAGTATTATATGGAAAACTTTGAAAATGAAACAGGACGGTGTAATTTAATCAAAATCGAACCACACAGAGTGGTTTATTTTGGTGCAAGAAGTAAATGGAAATACTGTTAGAAAATAGACTTCCGGGTCTCACATACACTCAATAATTCAGTGGTATCGGCCTCCGCTCGAAGCTGTCACCCTCAACCACTGAAACACTTGCTGCCTAAGTCCGTTTCTGAACACTAGATGTCACTACCAGTTGTTGACGAACGCGCTCGATCAACCAGCCAATGAGCGATCAGCCAATAAGAAAATGTTTCATGTTTTCCCCTAGTAGCATGAAATACTGGTCGCTGATTGGTTGGTGACAGTTTGCGCCATCTAGTGTTCAGAAACATGATTAGGCCTCATATGTGCCAGTGGTCAGAGAGCGTATAACTAGTATTAAGCTCGAGGCCACTGGGGACGAGTGTAGGTCTCACACTGACAGCGCCACGTCGTGGCGTTAGTTCGTTGGTTCCTCATTGTGCTGCAGGATGGAGTACAAGTGCTTTGTTCTGGCATTTATTCGACCAAAATTGCAATATTGAGTTGGGTGTCTTGATCTTGTATTAAGGAGGGAAACTTCACAGCAACAGAGCAAAATTTGCCAAGATGCTGAACAGGGATTTCAGTGGCACACTTTCCGCCACGGGTGTCTAAGAACAGCCGGGGTCCTTGGAATTTCAATGCAAAGATACGAACATGACATTATGATGTCGAGTCAACTAAGCCTGGAATAGATAAATAGAAACCACCTGTGTTGTTTTAGAAGAGCACCATCAAACATGGACCCCATAAGCCACCACATGCGAAAGACACGATAACATCTGGGTACAGCCAGAATCTGCTACCCACTTGAGCTGATCTAAAGCTGCGCCAGAAACTCATGCCATGCCGGCCACACCATCCGCTTGGAGACAGGGCTCCCACCTTGTGAGCGTTGATCCCCTGTAATTCACACAGCTTTTTACCAGCATGATGTTGTCTTTGGAAAATTAATGGTGACAGTTACATGCGTCTTGGCCAGTTTGTAATTGTCTTATCAGGCTAACAAGACTGAGATGTCAGGTTTTGCTCATGTCAATGCTATAATCAACAGGAATCACAACTTCACTTGGCTCCAAACAGCTCAAGTTGGATGGAAATCTTTCACTTTGTTTCAAGAATTGGACACCAAATGTATCAAAGTTATCCAAAGTTTTATTGGGCTGTTTGTCTCTTGATACTCAAGTGTCTGAGACTGGGGTTTGTAGATGTTGAGTTGATATGACATTTTCCACTTGCCATAAAAGAGCACTTGAAGCTGTTGTTCAATGCAATGAATTTTGATTGGTTTGGATCAGAAATGAGATCTGCAACCTCAGAGGTGATGGAGTGTTAGAACCAGTGCCTGGGGTCTCTGGTTACTGGTCATGAAGTCTCAGGTTCAAATCCCACTGTCGGGGTGGGACTTTGGGCATGTCCCCTTGCCTACTAGCAGTGTTTCCACCAGAGGGGGGACGGGGATATGTCCCCCCCCCCCCATAAACAGTCAAAATTACTCAAAATTTGTGTTTTTGACCAGGAATTCTGTCAAATTTTCACTTTGTCCCTCCCCTTCAAAAAATTCCTGGCCGAAACACTGCCTACATTGCCTCACTCCACCGAGGTGTAATGGCTACCAGTCAGAATGATCAGGTCTTTGGGCTGCTGAATCAGAGTTTTACTGAAAGGTTTCAGGACAGACTCAGGGTTAAAACATTAGCCCCGTTTACACTGCCAAAAATCAAGTGAACTCGGTCCGGACCGAGTTCGGTTCGGCAAAAAAAGTGGCAGTGTAAACCTGCCAAGCGGACCCGGTCCGGACCAGAAGTGAACCGTACCGAGACCCCCAGAAGGTGGTGGTCTCGGTCCGGACCGAGTACGGTACCCCGACCAAATGTGCAGTGTAAACGTGACGCACGACGAACTGGACCGAGTCCACTTCCCTAAGACGGTATTGAGCATGCGCGCAGTTCGTCCTTGCGTCACTTGGGTTCACTCGCGTGAATACTCGACGTGCATTCCGCGAGAGATTCTTACCTCCACTCAATGGAGAGCGACGCTTTACCGCTGCAGTCTAAACGGTACAAATGAAGTGGACCTGGTCCGGTCCAAGTTCGGTTCACTTCAACTGGACCGAAATGTTTGGCAGTGTAAACGCGGCTATAGATGACACCTCTGCCATTGTTGGTATCTCACTCATCCTGGCGTACCATCCAAGGCCTACGGTCACTTCGCCCTTCTGCTGTGCGACTGAGCAGTAGAGCGCTGGTAGGATTGTCAGGGCAAGATGTATCAGACCATAAACCCAAAACTTGAACTCTATCATTCTTAGTAAAAACCATGGTTGATAATTCTCTGGGTACAGGTCTTACATTTAATGGTCCTATTTGTTTATAATGGCAGCTCCAGGCACAACTTCCATGATTCCATGACATCCTGATGAATCTAATGATTTTATTACCAAACTTTTGACAAGTGGTAATAAACTAGATAAACAGGTGAAAACGACTAATGAGTCCAAAATGACAGGTTTAAGACATCAAATTGCACTTCAGCTCTCCCCATTCTGTGTGTTTCTTCCTGTTTCTGACAGGATTCAATGAGCCAGCAGTTGATATCCACAGACCCCATAATGATTTTATTGGTTTTTGGGGACAGGTTGTGACATTTGTGGTAGGAAATTGCATGATATAGTTTGCTGATTTTCATTTTCGTTTTGATTTTGATGGACAGCCTGTATTGGTGAAAATGTCACTTTACCAGTTTTAAGACATTTGTGATAGTTAGATTTTCCCACACACAGTTTTAGTGTTGACCATCCTCCCGTGGAGTTTTATTAGCCCGCTTGGCCCATAGGCCAAAAGGGCTTATGCTGTGCTTGGCGCCTTTAGTGGTGGTCTGTCGTGCGTGCGTGCGTGCGTGCGTGCGTCCGTAAACTTTTCCCTTGTCAGATGGATAGCGCCTTCAGTTTTTGACGGATCATTTTCATATTGCATATGGGTGTGTATGACCACAAAATCTAGGTCAAGTTCGATTTTGGGTGCGATGCGATTCCTACTTTGGCCAGTAGGGGGCGTTTTGTGAAAAAATTCAAAGGCCTGTATTTTGAGAATGGCTTGAGCTATCGCGATGAAACTTTGTATGTATGTACCTCTAGTTTGTGGTGAC
>NMRB01002338.1:24600-38930 GCA_002633025.1 Notospermus geniculatus
ACCCCATCTTGTTATCCTCCTCCGATTTACCGATGAAACTTGATTGGATGAAGATCAACGCTGGCTCACAACCAAATCAACGAACAATTATGCTGTTTTAACGTGCGGAATAGAGGTCTGATCCCATCATTCCGGGATCTCTGCAATCTGTGATCGCGTAACGAGATCCAAACGGTTGCAAATTGGTTTGTTATTGGCCTTGTTTTGAGATTTTAGGACAATTGCTGCTGATCCAGGGGGTTAGGTCGGTGAAATGAAACAAGTTGGGATTCGGTCAATTCAGGGTAAGATGGTTCAACTTCTGAATCTGAGTTCAAGTACAACGTTTTGAGACATAAGATGTTGTTGGGCCGTAGGCCTCGTGTTGAGGGGAGGGGAATTTCGGATCTGGAACTTGAGGAAATTTGGCTCACTGGGTAAATATTGTACAAGTGTCTGTGTCTACATTATTTCATCACTTTCTATACAGTACGCTACACAATTGACCTACCTTCCACGCTGCGTACCACACACACCATCATGCACGTACCGTCACACGCTGCCGTGGAAGGCACGCAATGAAAACGTAATGTCATTCGCCCGTGGTGCGCAAGCGTCACGCCGAATGGACATGTGACTTATTCGTACCATACCCAATGAATTGAAGTGTACCTTCCATGTGACGTACGCAGAAGGTATGCAGATAAAGGTAGGTGTAGTTGTGCTCCGTACTGTAAAAACGCAAAGTTACGAAATATTTCTCTTAAAGATGGTGATATTGCAGCCCCTTGGATGAGTGGTGGTGATGGTTGCGATGCTTCCACTTGCATCACGACAGGCGTCTAGTTATCCTCCGCAACTTCCCTCTATTAGCACATTCCAAATACAATCAGAGTCTCCGAGACATGGCTTAGCAAGGGATGCCACCACGATCATTCGTTCATTAGCAATAACACATGCTGACTTGCCCATTATACTCATTTAGGAGACACCGGCAATTACAACACTCATCAGAGAAAATTAACAAATTTATAGAAAATTTGCCACATCTTCGTGGAATTCACTTATCGATCCCATCGGGCTACTTGTCGTGTGGATCAACCAGGATAATTGGACTGAGAAGTTGAAAGGAACAAAGATTATTTGATAATGATGAGATTCCTCTTAGGGCCATGGCGCCCCCTGTGGTCAGCCGTAGGTATTGTTGTTGCATAAACATGGCACAGGTCTCTAATTACCGAAGATGACACTGTGTGGTGTCCGTGGATTTGCTTTGATCGCTCAGTGACTTCAGTGTAATTATCTGCTATGATTTCAGCACCAAACTTTTGTATGGTCTAGCTCTCACTCTCAGGACCCTGCATTTTGTTGCTGAAGCAGGCAGAGCACCAGTGATATATCACCAGTAATCTACTAGGAGCAGTCAGCCGCGCATATTGCCAACAGATGGCAGCAAAGTTCTAGCGGACCAATGTACATGTACAGGAAAAATCTACGTGATTGCTGCTCGATCAATAATGACTGGGTCCGCTATATGCATTGAATTAGGCCGTAGTGACACCTATTGGTCAACTCGCTGACAGCTCCTATTGCCACTGAGCAAAATCGGCTGATGATGCCAGGTGTGCACTGGACATGATGCGTATCATCTTACCAGCGATGCTGCCCAGTATGATAAAACAACACCAAAATTATATTGCCATTGTATTGCAACGGGCTGGCAAGAAGATTGGTGGCGATCAGATCGCTTGTGATATTGCCAATTTGACAATTGTAGTTCAGCGAATGCTAGTGTCAATACCAAGGTTCAACCTGTGTAAAGACCATGTCATCCCTGCCGGTTGGCCACAGAAATACCCTGTTAGCAGGTAATTTCTGCCCCGGATTTTGACAACCAGAAAACACAGCATTGTGGCTTCCATCAGGCTTAGCGAGGCATCAATAGCTTTGTTCCTTTTTATGTAGCAGGCGATGTTTTTGTTGTGCTTTATCACCAGGCGATGTGGGAGATTTAGGGGGTTTCACGTAATGATGCGTTTTTAGTTGCGTTTTCAGGTGACCAGGTGGTTTCTCGCAAATCTGATAGGTGGATTTTGATGGGGTAAGCAATATTAGGGTCTGGCTGTTGCATTACCGAATGCTTATTGGAACAATTCCTGGTGTTTTTGTAACAATGGTAGGAATGTTTTTTGAGTCAGTGATGATTGCTGTAAAGTCTGCCATTATTGAGGTATAAAAACAAAACTGTAACAGCAGATGAGACCGTTCTGGATGGTATTTCTGGGCGCAACCATTGCATCTTGTCAAAAAACTGGGATTTTCAATGCAACACTTGGGCAGATTCACCCAACACACTCAGTCCCCACAACTACAGTACAGATAACAATTGACATCCCTATGGCGTTGTGTAAGTTACATTTAACTTACACGTAACTTACGCCTTGGTAGTGCGTAACAAACTGCGTAAGTCGTGCGTAGCCTTACTTACGCGAATTATACGCATGTAATACTGTGTGAAACGTCGGGTCACAAACACGCAACTTATGCAGGTTTCACAGATACGCGACCCTGAGTTACGCGTAACCAAAACTAGATCCTCTCTTATCTATTTTTGGCGTAACTTACATGTAACGTGGCTCATAGGCTGCGCGCAGGTTACACGTAACTTACACGAATTTAGGGATGTCAGTTGTGATCTGTACTGTAGCACATGGTACTTGGTATGAAAACTGGAATTTTACACTTGTGCTTGTAACAAATCCATGGTTTCTTCAATTTCCTTAGACAGCTCAGTCAAGTTGTGTTTCTTTTAACCTTCTCACATATATGATAGATGTCTTACTTGGTCGAATCACCTGTCCTGTTTGCTAAAGAATTCCCAAGGTGCCAATCTCTGATCCTATATTCAAACAAACCTGTTTCTTGCAAATTATTTTTTTGTACAGAAATATTTTCTTAGGCGTATTCGCGGGAGGAAAATATGTCAGGAATTTCATACATAATGCTTGCCCTTGACTGCATTTGTCAATTTCAGTGTGCAGTGGTTTTCAAACTGTACCAAAGATTCCAATACATGGAGTGCCACATCAGCTGCCGCTGTACTAGTATATGATTTATGGATGATATCCCTGTTCATCGCTAAAAGTACATGCAATAAAAAATAAGAATTTGCACACAAAATCATCAATCTAACATCCTGCCATGAGAATTTTTTTATTTTTTGCCATTTTGTTAGGTCCAACAGGTTCCATGTCTATTTGCTGATCGATCTTTCAATGATCCACCTGCCTTGTCATTTGGGGGATCTGAAAATATGTGTAGAGTAGGCTGCTAAAGAAAGATGGATGTGGCTGAACAAATTTTTCACCCCAGAAAGGAAAACCTAACCCATTAGAGCATAGTGGGAATGGCTGTAAGTTCACTTCTGATCCTACTCTCGATTCCATCCCCTAACCATTTCCACACCAAAGGACACAACTTCTCAGTCATGATAGGTTCTTGATGACAATTGAAAGTTAAAGTTTGGGTTTATAGTCTGATATGAACAACAGTAGCTTAGAGGTGTCATCCGACTTTACACTTTAACCCCAGTCTATCCTGAAACCTTTCAGTAGACATGGTAGTTCGAACTCAGGATGAGCTGCTCCTTCAGCGCTACAATCCGAGCATTTCCGACTGGTAACCGTTTATACATGGAGAGAGGCCAGTGAGGCAAAGAGACTTGCCCAAAGTCTCACGCCCAGTGGGATTCGAACCCGGGACCCTCTGACTGCTAGTCGGAGACCCAAACCACTACACCACCGTGGCTCCCCTTTAACTTTTTAACCTTAACTTTAACAATTTCCAAGTTTATCAATACATTTAAGTACTGAAACACTTATTGTAAGTAGCAAAAAGATAACCCGGGAGGTGTATGATGGTGTGAGTTAAATCTTCTTTTGTTCAGTGAAATATGATGTTATCTTCATGGAATAATACATTTAGTCACTTGTTCCTTTAATGTCTGCTCCTAAAGTACAAGATTAGAGGACTGACTCTCATGCTCATCCATCTAGTATTCTATTAAGAGAAGCAAATGATACATGTGTGAAAATCCTGTTTTTTGGCATTGATCAGTGACCCAACAGGTTCAATGTCAGTACTCTATGATGGATCTCCCTCACTTCTCCTCCTTGTCAGGCTATCTTCTCAAGTTTGTGTCTCTTGAACTGTACGAAAATTAATGTACATCTTGTACAGTGGTAGGCACATTTACTTTGTTCAAGTTGAGTTGAAGTGCACTGCGTGTGATGAAATAAGGCAAGTGGTCCCTCTTCTTACCTTACTTAGCTCATCAATAGATGAACCAGGTGAATCAGGCAGGTATTTGTTTGGTGAAGGTTTGGAACATTGCAGACTGTATTGGTCTACCATTTTGGAAAGGTAGGTTATTTCTACATGTAGGCCCACTGTTCTGGTAACTTCTACGCTGACCAGTATTTGATTTTTGTATTCAATAATTGTAAAATGATTGAAATGATTTCTATGAAATCCAATGCGCATATCTGGTTGCCCAACCCAGGTGAAGTTACAAGTCTTAAGCCTTATGTACATCACCCTTGTGACTGGAAACAACTAGTCGCCACTGAGCTACTGGTGACTGGGAGGATCTAGCTGGAACTGGAGGTGACTGATCAATCGCCAGAAATGGTCGATACACGCACCCTTGCGACTGGAACTGAGATTTTGCCAGTTGCTGTGAGTTGCAACTTTCTAGCGACTAGTTAGTTTCGTTCAGTCGCTGCGATGTACGTGGTCTTGCGACTGACCAGCGCCAGTTTTCTGAACAAAACCAAGTCTGATCGAGTCCCAATGCCCCGGATGTTACTCGAATTGCTGCCAGTCGCAAGTGCGATGTACGCCGTCAGGACATAACGACTGATTGGAATCCTCCTAGGTTTACTGAGTTGCTGAATTTGCGATGTTGACACAGTGCACCAGCGACTGATCATACCATTTCTTCCAGTCGCAAGTGCGATGTGCGCCTGGCTTTAAACTTCAAAGTCTTCATTGCCTTAGTTGATGTCAAAGGGAACCATTCATGAAGTAATTGTAGGCTACAAGTTCCTTAATTATAGGCCTACCGGTTAATCTTATTGCAAATTCCACATGCTCCATCCCCAGTCATTATTTTCCTTGCTTATTTCAGTTGTTTACAAGATAACAGGTGTAAGAAAGAAGTGCTGGTTGTTAATTTCTTGCTTATAGGTTTGGTATGCAAAGGTAAATACAACTGAATATAACTTTCCAGAAATTGACACATAAAATGAACTGCAAACTGCTTTGTTATGCTGCTTGAGAGGGTTATGTGGTAATGCTGAGACACAAGACTTTCTTGACTTTGTGACTCTTGAATTTGGATTTAGGAAACTTCAATAGGTATCAGAAGAAACCATGAAATCTTCGATACGTTTATTATATCAGGTAATGAAGCTGCAGAAGAGGTGAGAAATAAGTCGATGTGAAATCTTTTTGTATTTGTAAACTTGAGTACATTCAAAATTTGAAACCATGAAAATATCATACTTCAGTACCAATACCATCAAAGAACTTCCGCTCCATAATGGTAAAGGTACACCATCAGAACATTCTTAGAGCAACTCAGCAATTACCATGCACCAGCTCTGACGCCCATGGACAAGCATGCCGGGTGAACCTGCCATTTGGCGCTGCACCAGAAAGTGAAAACCCTCTTAAAATATGTTTGCACCTGTTTGGAGAGAAATGGTATACCCCTGAGATGGTTGTAACAACTGTCTTAACCATTAGTTCAGGACATCAAAAGTTCAGGCCAGGGGTACACCAGTATTTGGTTTACTTAGGGGCCCGGAGGTACGTACTGTATGTCATTGTTGGCCTGTTGTTTGATGCAAACATACCCTATATTCCAAAATTCTAATTTTGGTGGGAGTCACATGGGTATGCCTGAAAGGTTGCTTGAAATGTTTCCATCACAAACACATTATAAAGCATGTTATAGAGGCACTCAAGAACAGCACAAGTCCAACTTGTTTTGCTTTGTTAATTAAGAATTTGCAAAGGCACACTGACTACTCAAAAAAAATGCTCTGGCTTCATTGATTTAGTGCACTACTCAATACACATTCCCTGTCTGAATGTGGCAGGTTTGTGGCCCCGCCCCGAGGTTGAAGGGAGTTACTAATCTAGCAGTTATCAAGTTCATCTCAGATTAAAAACACTATTGGAATGATAATCAGGTTGGCTGAGGTTAGCCCAGTGACAGTCAATGGTGTATGAGGTAAAGGCAAAGGAGAAAAAGCGAAGTGAAAAATATAAAATGGTTTTGCTTAATTAGCATGAGAGCAACGGCTTTCCCAAAAATGGATTCCAGTCGTAAGAATCAGCTGATTTACATAGTCAGCCCAGTGACAGTCAGTGGTGTACGAGATAAAGGCAATGGAGAAAAAGCGAAGTGAAAAATATAAAATGGGTTTGCTTGGCATAAGAGCAACGGCTTTTCCCAAAAACGGATTCCAGTCATAAGAATCAGCTGATTTACATAGTCAGCCCACTGACAGTCAAAGGTGTACGAGAAAAAGGCAAAGGAGAAAAAGCGAAGTGAAAAATATAAATGGTTTTGCTTGGCATAAGAGCAACCGCTTTTCCCAAAAATGGATTCGAATTGTAAGAATCAGCTTTGTGGCTGTGGTAATGTAATGCAATTGATAAAAAAACAGTGTGAGGTGACAGGCTGATTTACATGACCAGCCCTCCAAAACATCTCAAAAGAGGAGTTTTGGTCAAATTGGGAGAACCAAAACATTGAAAGAAATCGATGGTATAAAGTGTGCCAGCAGGTGACAAGGAAGTCACCATTTAGTCGTAAGAGTCAAAGGTAAGTTATCACAGATGCCAACAGGAAACTAGGCACCAATATCCAACCACAACTAATTTGAAATAATTTGTAACATTTTAAGTTTTCTCTCATCAAGATTTTTAAATGTTGTTTGGTTTGCTGAGAGGATGCGTCAGCGCTTGTTAGACGGAGTTTTGCGCTGAGAAAAAACATCAGAATTACTGAAGGCTGGAATAAATGCTATCACAGTCGTCATCAAAGGAAGCTGCAACAATGCTATTGCATGTGTCCTTTNATGTATGATCGTGTAGACAGGCCTTAAGTTCGATCAGGGTTGGCACGCTTCAACTGGGCTAGTGTGAAAGGGGCTTACATGTATTTGTCCTAAAATACTGTCCAAATGATTGCTGTCATTATCTGCTCTGATCCGTACTTGAGGAAGATGCTTCAGGAATGACCCATCATCTGCATGAATCATATTGCCTCGCCTCACCTGGCCCCCATGGGTGTTGACTAATTTTCAGACAAGATTGTAACTTTCTACATGTTGAGTTTGCTTATTATCACAGACAGAAGTCTGGTGTCACTTTCATAGCAAACCACAAAATTAGACAGCAGGGGGCAGTGTTTTCACCGCTGGAAACATTTTCTGTTAAACTTAACAATTTTGTCTTCATTAGTGTACGAAGCAAAATAAGGAATCTGTCAGATTCTTAACAACTGCAACTTTCAGTAACTTCCATATTTATTTTGTGCTGGTTCTCAACCCTGTTTCCACCTTACCATTCCCAAGAGTAGAGGGGTCCATGAAAAATAGGCCCCTCCCTCCTCCAGTTCACATGGGCACACCAGACCCCCTTATTCATCATCTCCGACTTAATTGCATCTTCACAAGTGAAGTACTCATCTTTCTCAGTTATTGCTGTACTTATGTTCTGCAACTGTTTGATTACTTACCTGGTTGTAAACAATCATGGTAGTTATGTTTAAACATGAAAGTCCCGAACCTGGCAGTTATTCTCCAGTACAGGTGATTCAGAGGTAAATCACAAAGCACTTTTGAGTAATCCATCAAACATTGCTATTGCCAGGTGGACTGATCCATACCGACAGAATAAAAGTTACGAGTATTTGCATTATTTTGTGGAATCTTGTGTTTTGTCCAAATTTTTATTGTGTTTTGACCAAATTGATTGCCTCTGTCCCAAAATCTCTGTGGAAAAACTGCAAAAATCCCAATGTTACACTTCGTCTTTTCGTTTCCGATGATTTCATGATTTTTTTTTCAAAACAGGTAAAAGTATTTAGTCTGTGGTGGCACTGGCCCCATCTCCCCTTGAGAATCCACCTGAACTTTCAATCAAATACACCTCTCCTTGCAGAAAGTGAAATCTCCCCAAGCTCTTTGAACAGGTTCCGGTAATTTGTTCAGACATACAGTGAAATAAAGCAAGTAACTGGATATTTGAAATACTTAAACAGGTGAAGAAGCAAGGTGAATCTTTAGCAAGTAATCAACATGAAGTTCACAAAATTTGCTATGCTGGAAAGCCTTTTTTCCTTGTTTATGCTATTGGTGAACTGAGGGAAATATGGGTTGACTGGTGTATCGATTGGAAACCATCTTTTTCAGTCTCTCTCTGTTTCTTTTTGAAAACGTCCATGAAATGCCATCGTGCATAGATGGAAAACCTACCCTGGAATGACCTCCTCGCATTTCCATTTACCTCCCTCCCTCCCCCTCCCCCATCATTTGTGGTGATTGAGGAAAGTCAGTGAGCACCACAAGATGCAAAATACACTGTATCAACTTTTTCTTGACAATTATGAATACTTTCTCTTCAACCTGGTAAAATAACATTCTCTTTCAATTGAATTTTAAAGTAAATTGATTCTTATTAGGTAAAAATAGGTCTAATTAACAACAGGTCATATTTAAAGTGCAGTAGTATCAAAACATGTGCGAAAAATTTAAGTCTGACACAGACATATTTGACAAGTTTCCAACCTGAGACAATGGGATTTTTAAGTAACCATTTCCGATATTTCCTCAGTAACAGAACAATTGCAAAAAACCTCCGTAGCCCATTGAATTTAGGATGGATATAACGTGTAGGGCCGCGTACTACAGGATGTAGACTCCAGAATGGTTAATCTACTCAATTTAAATGACTTGAAACAACTGTTTTGCAACTGTGGAAGTAATTTATCCATTTAGGCTGTCCGCATGAGGGAATTAAGTGATCAAAATGACAGCTTCTAACTTCCTTTTGCTAATTTGTAACATAGCAAGTCAATTGTTTCATGAATTAGTCAATTGTTTTTTGCGACATGGAATAATCGGACGGCATTAATTAGCTACTGTCTTCATCAGGGCGTTGGCCTCTTGTTTTCATGACCAAAACTACAAAAGTCTGTGAAACTTGCAAACATATTGAATAAACAATGAAAGATTCATTAAATTAATGAAATCCTGATTTTTACTGCCGGTCTTCTTGAATGCAATAACCTGGTGCTAACAGCTAGGACAGGTGCTAATCGCCGTGTTAGCCATCACCATGAAATGATCAGCCATTAGGGAAACATCACCTGGAGAAAGCATATGATACAAAAGGTGCCTCAAGAGAGCAGTTAGTGTAAAATTCTCAATTAGTTCCAGGATCTTCCCCTATGCAGCGCCCCTTGATTCAAGGATGAAATGCCGGCAAGTTCTCCTCTCTCTTGCATTGAAAGTCAAGGAAGACCTTACTAAACGAAATTAGGCTATTAGCTGAACCTAAACAAACTTCAAGTTTTCTCTGAAATCTAATGGTTCACAATATATTTGTGACCCTCCACAGCAAAACCAGTCGCATGTCGCTCTTAGCCTGGCAGGTTGAGACAAAATATTTGTCACTTTCAATATTGTCTGTCTGTTATGAAATCTGAAATAATCTATTCTCTTCTTCCATTCTCTTCTGGTGTCATCTTAGTTCGTTGCGGCTCACCTTCTGAGCGACATGTGACTGTGCTGTGGAGGGTCCCATTTGGATGATCTTTTGTCCAAATTAGGTTCTTTACTTGTTGCCATTAGGATAGAGGTACATAGGGCTACATTCCTGAGTGAGGCTGATTTATGCTATTTCCTAAGCACCCAAAACATCAAATCAAATCAAATGTGAAAAGCAGTAAGTGCCAAAAATGTGCTTTTGCTCTCTCCAGCCAGGTACGAAGACATTTGTTACTTTTCAGGTATAAAATCACCGAACATGTGTCTGGGGACAGTTAACATGAGTGAGGGCAGGATGTAGCCCAGGAATAACACACGTCATGCTAATTTTTAACATGTGCTAACCTGGCTACAGTCATTAGCTTGAGGGCCAATTATGGCCAGGAAAGATGACAATGATAAGTTGATGATACATACATTTTCTGGCCAAAGCAATCAACATGTAAGTCATGTGGTGACAATGGTCAGGAGTTAGTTATGCAATGAATGAGAACTTCCAACATATACTTCTCAGCAAAAAACTAACAGGCGTAGCCTATATGACTGCAGAAATGCTGCAGATGATGAGAAAGCATAACACTTGCTTCAGCAGCTGAGGTCATCAAAATCTAAGTAGGCCATTGATGTCCTAAACATTTTATTACCAGATGATAAAAGTTCGAATTGTCACCTTGAAAATGATAAATTGCTCCAGCATGTTGGGAGTTGAAGGTTTCATGTCTGAAAGGTGTGATGTAGGCCTACACTTATAGAAATTGTAAAAATGAATACAAAGGAGTTCTGAATTCCTTAGAGTAGGCCTAGGCTAGGCCTAAATCTACATTCAGCGAATCATTTTGGCTGTTTGTTGGTCAGGGGCCAAGAAAACAAATATGTGGGCCTGCCTAACATGCAACTCTGACCATCATGGCTCAAGAGTTGATTAGAACTTAACGGATAAAGTTCAATTTTGCCATAAATGGCATAAACGAACAAAGATGCTAGGTTTTGTGATGGCACAATACAGAAAATGCCAAATTGTGCTATGTTCTGTCAATATCATTTCAGAGACATCAACTTTATCTTTGCCTGCCTTCACCCCTGGCACAACAGCTGGGAAAGAAATAGTTACAACTTCATTTCAAGAAAAAAGTGCCATGTTGAACACAGCGGTGACATGACTAAAGGTAATTATACTAATTTTTTCAGTTGTATCGCTTAACTTGAGAGTCATTTTACCTGAGCCATTTACCTGGACAGCTGAGGGGAGAAGGCCACACCTGTCCCATATGGGATTTTTAACCAAACGTTTGAATATGCACCCTCAGTCCTTCTTTATGCTAATCTTATTAACAATAACATGATGACCTAGCAGACTGCACCAAAAGGGATGATGTATCTAAAATTGTGGATGACCTGTCTGGTCTATTTTGTCATTGTAAGGCAGTGCAATAGATGGTTTTTTCCAGCATTTGCGAGATTTTTTTCATATTCAGAAACAAATTACTAAGCACTAACTTCCTCAGTTAGTTTTGTGACCTACCATCCTGCAACAACAACTTAAAGCGAATTGATATCAAAAAATTTGATTTAGAAATAGAATTTGAAAGGGGAAGAATTTTCAGGAAAAAATGTTAACTTCTCCAGGATGTCAACAAAGAAATGTTCGTGCATTCTGATTCGCTGAAATTTTGTGTTTACAAACACCAGCCAAATGTAAATAAAATCCGCTATCAATTCGCTTTAAGCCCCATTGGTCTCAATGACATGATAATGTCAAAAATGTGACCTGATCTGTAAAAACCAGGCACAAAAGTCTTCCAGGAGGAAATGGTTAATGGTTACAGCAATGGTTACCCACAAAGGCATGAAAGGCTGAAATCAGTTAGTAACAAAGAGAGGCTATTCTTCAGCAATGAGTTGATGACCTAACAGGGAAGTCAAGGGCGTTGTCACTGGTTTTCCCAGACTGGGTCACAAATGTCCATTGCCCAAGAACCTTGGCTTGAGAGAGCTAGTCGGGCATCAAGCGGGTACCCACCCATGCTGATTTTATTGTTTTATTGGAAGGATAACTGCCAGGATAATTATACTTTGATTTCTTGACATTTTTCAGGAGTGAAATGATCCTGTTTCAAATAAAGCAGTACAGGTGGGAGAGTTGAGGTCATTGCTTCTCAAGTGGAAGAAAGCTGCTTGCTACAGTGGTGTCCAAGGAAACCACAACCGAAGATTGCAAGAATTAAAGGAGGAACAAGCACTTCCTGAGTAAGGTGTCATCGTTTCAACTATCTGAATTAGGGGATGACATTGAAAAATTCATTATTACAATGTAGGTCAACTAGCCACCAACCGCCACTGGATTCTGAAATGTCTGATGATCCTTTGGACATTGCTGTCTGATTCAGCCCTGTTCACTCGAGCAGAAATTCGGAAAATGATATTTTTGTAAAAATCAGCACATTTGCTGTCGGGCGTACCAGGCGCAGGATGATTACATGTAGGAGATGACTTGTGCAATGTTGAGTGTTGGAATGAGCAAGGAAGAGGTTTGTAAACTCATGCAGGACCTTCTGATACCAGATTGTCTGAGACTGGAAATTGGGAGGGAGGGGGCGGTAATGAATTTTCTGAACCCATTTCAGACATCTCTACAAACAACCAAGTCAAAAGCGTCTACAGAGGGGCAGGAATTCAAGTCTTGTGAAGATGGACTTCAAATCAAGTTCTCAAGTACATCAATAATAAAACTGCTTGCTGCATTGGTTTACAAGACAGCTACAAGAGATAGGAAAAGATAGGACTAAGGTAAAAAAGAGCATAAGAACTTCCTATCACCAAAAACAATTTAAAATGGAGGTAGGAGTTGATACTTAAACTCAGTACTGTACCCCACTATAGTACTTCCCCAGTGGATTCTAATGATTGTTGCTGATATTGACCCTTGACTTAAAAAAAGATTTAGTTCAAAGACAACAGCACAAACTTTTGTAAGCTACTTGGCCCTCCCACCTATAGTTCTTCCTACATAATTCATCTGAGAGAGCATCTACATGTAAGGTTCATCTTATGCATGTCACCAATGACCAAGTCCAAAAGGTCCACAGGGAGAGGGATGCCAGAGCCTGGTGGGCCAAAATTGACTTCAATCTTATTAGTGTGAGAGGGAAACATCATGTATATGACTGATGGCATTCCTGCCAAATAAGGCAGATTCAGAATTTTAAACTGTAATTAATTCTTCATCAAAATCTAAGAATCTCTTCCCACAATAATAACAGTATACTACATGTAGTATTCTGAGATCACTTATTAAGTCATTGTGGGAAGAGAACTTACATAGCATATCAACTTGTAGTTCCAATGTGAATGGACAGGTAGGTTTTGCTTGACAGTCGTTTGATCTTTGTATCCCAGTTACTGCTTTCATGATATAACTGTATTTATGTTGCATGGTCTTAGCTTGTTCATTTGCTTTTCAGGAATCAGGGGTCTGCAGATGTCAATGGAGTGACAAGAAGCAAGCAAGCAAAGAATTAAGTGACAGAGATTGTTGATCAGCAACTGCATTTTACCAGATAGTGCTTCTGGGCAAATATCATGAAAACCATTGGAAATGGAACAAAGTTCTGGAGGACACAAATATGAGGCAACCTACCAGTTAGCAACTGAGAAAAGTACTTATCGTAAATCAGGTATTAAAAAACATTTGTGTTGGAAGCGCATTTCAACTTTTTTAGCTGAACAATGATATTATGACATAAAGTATATATTATGACCATTTGTCAGATGAAGAATAATGACCCAGTGGGGCAAGGGAGCATGGGATCTGAGATTCTTATCAATATGACTGTTGCAGGAGAGATAACGCCAGTTTTCTTTGAGTTAGTTGCGCATTTCTGATCATGAAGGCTTTGGAACATGACAACTCCCGGAGTGAGGTGTTGGTTCCAGCCTGATGAGTCAATAAAGGTCTTGTTTGGCTGGATGAGTGAC
This sequence comes from Notospermus geniculatus, assembly GCA_002633025.1. Taxonomy (NCBI): domain Eukaryota; kingdom Metazoa; phylum Nemertea; class Pilidiophora; order Heteronemertea; family Lineidae; genus Notospermus; species Notospermus geniculatus. The sequence goes on from NMRB01002338.1 coordinate 38,400, forward strand.
CCAGGAAGTTCAAATAAGTAGGTTGACATTCCTCTGAAAAACGTTTTGGATTTACACTATGTTGTGGAGTGCTATCATTGGAAAGTGTTGCTGTTCTACATCAAAAGTATCATAAAAACAGTTTGTCAAACAAATACATGAAAACATGTGAGACAAAAACATTGAATGGAAATACATAGATATGAAAGCACCTACAAATCAGAAAATTCACACAGAAACCTGTCCTATAAATGACTTGTTTACTTGAAATACAAATAAAGTACTGAATAATTGACTTCATTTACAACACCATAACAAGCGAAGTCATTTATATTAGTTATGTCTTAAATAATTTAAGTGCAGGTCACCTTGGGTCAGGTGAATGTGCATGGGGTAGTGTTTTTTCTCCGTCACTTCGTTCTCACTTGTTTTTGATTGCTAACCTGTTAAATCATGCGGTGTCAAATGTGAAAAAAGTGATGGTGTAAATGATTGTCCTACTTTTTGTGGTGTTGTTGATGCAAAGAACTAGATGCTCTCAACGTCAACTTT
>NMRB01002338.1:38948-50436 GCA_002633025.1 Notospermus geniculatus
GGGGGGGGTTGTCACGCAGCTATGTGTATGGAGAGCGTACGGGGGAGGGGGGCATCTGCTGTGTGTATGCAATTTTGCATACGCACCTTTATAAATTGATGGGAGCCAAAATGTCAGGCTTGACACTACAAAGTGAATTCTCAAAAAAACATTGTGATTTTTAAGAAAATTGTAGCAAATGGCATTTTTTAGGAGCCAATTTAGAAAAAAATGTAGCAAATTGCTGCAAATGCTAATGGTAGCTGGAGCCTTGTATATGCAATGTCATTTCACACGTTTTGCGTATGCCATATAAGGGGGAGTGGGGTCTTCATAGATGTGTATGCCATGCGTACAGAGGGGAGGGGGTCAAAAATTTCCAAAATTTTGCCTATGTAATACTTGAATGACCCCTTTAGGCAACCACCATCATGACCAACACCAATTCAGTTTTGTGAACTTAAGGTAGAGGGCAGCACAGTCAGTTTTCAGATTATTTCACAAAGTAAAAAGAAGTTTGTACTTGCATGAGATTGTGTTATAAGCAAGGTACCGACATGACCGAATATCATCTCCAGCTGAGCCTAATATGGCCTACAACAAAAATAGATAAAGACCCTAAATGCCCCAGTCAGGCAGCACAACAGGTCTGTCTTTAAAACTTGTTTTACTCGACTATAGTTGAAACGTGCCTGACAAATTGTATGATAAAAAAGAGATGGCTTCATGGGAAAATCTAGCTGTTGGGCTCTCATCGTGGCGAATCTATCCGACACTGATGATGCTTTATAAGCGTAAGCAGCTGAGAAGGTTGAATTTTTCTGTTCAGTCTAGCCTTTTCATCCCAAGAATGCAATGGAATTCACAATTTATTTCTAATTCACCTGCGTGAATTTGATGCTGGAAAATTCATGTGATGCGCCGTTTTACTGTTCTCGGCTAGTTGACCCTATAGATGTGGCCCTCAGTCTTTATTTTGTGGTATCCAACTGGGTGCATCGGGTCTCACATAACTGGATGAATGCAACGAATGGAACTTAATTCACCACAACCTTGAGTCAGGATTTCATCCCCTCAAAGCCCTGTCCCTCCTTGCGTGCAGAAATGTGCACCTTTGTGGTGTAGTTGCAATGGAACATTAAAGAATAATGATAAGGTTGGTTTTACTTTCAATTGAAGTTCAATGTAAAGTCTGGCCTAAGTCCGTGGGGACCAAATGGGTCACCTTGAAAACCACACAGATAATGGACCCTCCCACAAGGAGCAGAATGTCCCTTATTAAGAGGATACAAATTGAAAGGGTAATGGTCTGTTTCATCTTACCTGAAATGTAAGAAAGGAACACCCTGAAGGTCACCGTTTGGGGGAATCAAAGAAAGTCATCATAGTTTCTGGAAATGGCCAAAATTTACCGTAATATTTCTAATAAAAATGTTTTGAATTGACTCCCACTTTCATGTCGCTTTAGCAACACAAGGAAGTGTCCGTGCATGCATAGAAAATAATTTTATTTTCTCTGAACCAATTCCTCCGACTTCATAAACAAAAAGGTTGAAGTACCTGCTCACAGCAATGGAAATTTCACTGTAAATAACACAACTACAATGAGTTTCATGGTGGGAATTTGGTTTATTCGTTTAGAGGTCAGAAAGGTCCAAAATCACCCACACCCACCCAGGGTAGAAACAACTGAATGAATTTCGGGGATTTTAATGGATAAAAGAAAAAAACACTTCTCGAGTTCCAAAGGATTATTAATATCCCGAATTTGAGTTGGGAGTCCTCAAGCTTTAGACCTAATGGGAAGAATTTGCTGTGATATGAAAAGAAGAAATGAAGAAAAAACGGCATGCCTTTGCCAATCGCGAGACTGGGGTAAAATTATGATCAATCTCTTATCAAACTTCAGACTACTATGACCACGTGACGAAAATCATTCAATGATGATGATGATCAAATGATTCCCTATTTCACCTTGGGGGTTACAATAAATTTCCCCAACTACACATGTCAACAAACAATTAAAATCTGCTCCTGCTGACACCACAAAAGGAACCACTCATTGTGGCTTTTTTCATTGAAATGCATTCGAGGCAACAAAAGACAAGTTTGGCCCTTCTGTTCATTTTTTCGAGACATAGGACGCTACGTCTGAGGATCTTTTGAGTTGATATCGAGTAGCGTTTTGTAACAGATGGCATTTCAATGTCTTGGACGAGAAACGCGACTAGCGGTAGACCAGAAGTGCGCCCATGAAAAGACGTTGCACCTCATTATGCAGTTTGTTTAATAACTGTATCGTTGGACGATTATGAAGCGTGAAGGTAATTGCAATGAATGCTCAGACTCATGGAATGTTCATCTGGGGAAATTCTTTTGGTTGATGGGGAACGAGGATGCTGGTAGCATCAGAAAGTCAATGAAAGAAGCTAAATACACAATTTGAACATGTTTCCAGGTCCTATGAATTCACAGTAAACATTTTAAACTTTAAAAGCTCCATGATGAGGACGATGTTTTGTTGCCTTTGTAGCTCTTATCTTACTCCCTGCAATGTTAAGGGGGGGGGGCGATGTGCCGAGTGCGGAGGTCTGAATTCAATTACATGCACTACTACAGCGTTTCAGAGTGCTACCACACTAAAAATTGGCCCCTTTGGAAGTGAATTGGGCGCAGTTATCATGTGATGTCTCCATGATGATTCCTGGGGCTGCAGATTCGATCTCACGTTTTCCGAGTCCTCCATCACGTAATGAATTCTGTCGATGAATTCTGCCTGTGGTCATCAACCTGTTGGTGTTTGGGCAGCCATAGATGTTTTTTTGGAAAAGTCTACTCTGTCCCATGCTTGAGGTCCACATAATAGAAATCTGTCGTTGAAGAACATCTCCCCTCTTTTAAGGTGCACAACGGCTTAGTTCTCTTTGGAGCATAAGGCCTAAGGATTTGACAGTGCCCTAAAGAGTGACCCATATCTGGATGGCCAAAATGATGTTTGGAAATATGCTAATTAAGAAATTCACTGCATTCTGTTGCTCTGAATGGTGTGTGGATGATGAAATGTTTGCAAGTTTTTTTAATGGTGGGTCACTTGCGCCGCCAACAATAAAAATGTGTGGATTAGATGGACCTGCAGCGGGAGCCTATTGTTGAAGAGTTTTTTTCTGCCAGGTTAAGAAGATGGATGGCATTACTATTGTTCTCATTGGCGACATGGTGTCTCCGTGTCATCATCAGTGACAAGCGACAAATTGTCCAAATGAGACATTATTATCTCATTCTTGATCCTGTGGTGGACTCTGATGTTTGCATTATGGAAATGAAGATGGGCGAAACTCCACAGTTTTTAGTACCAAATTTTATTTTGTAACATTCAAAGTACATTGGAAACTGGCTGTGGGATTTCCTGATACCCGCCACCTATTATCAAGAATGTATATTCTTGCTATTATACAGCATCTGTATTCTTCAGTATTTGTATTTGTATTTGTATTGGAATTTTTCCGTCAGGGCCGAAGCATCATGGCCCTGGTGAGTACGGAAGAGGCCACCTCAAGCTACTCCAATATTCCTCACTTGGATGGAGTCTTTCACTTGCCCTTGCAAAGGAACAAGGTACAAAGCACCACGGCTTACTGTCCCATGCGACGGACTGAAAAGCCAGGGATGATCCCATTTGGCCCGGAACTCGGGACCTGCCGCTTGCTAAGCGGACGTACCACAAGGCTATTCTTCAGTGGATCATTGTGGTTTAAGATATATTTTGTTCACTTGGGAGGTATAAGTTGCTTTTGGCCATGAAAGGGTTGATTCCCAGGGTCTGGTAGGCAATTTGTATCAAAATGATTTGACAGGAAATCACATAATGAGGTCAGATTTGACAAGGGTGGACCACCAGTACCTACCTTTGCATCTTGCACAAACACAATATCCATCGAGGTTTCTTTATCAAACAGCATCATGCCAAGAATCAAAAGCACATCAAGGAAACTTCACCATAATTTCATACTTAGCAGGTGATTGGGAACAATGTGTACCATGGGAGAACTGTGCCATACCCGCGCCAGTGACATGATGCGTAAAAACAAGGCATTGAATTCGCAACAGGTCGTAGATAATGCCGAGTTTTTCGCCGGCATGAAGTATGATCATCTTTCGTATACCATCTGCCAAATTTTCTGAGGTCATTTCAGCTTGGCAATAAATGGGGAAGACCCTCTGCAAGACAGATTCTGGGGTATTTGTTCCTTGATTATCTGAAGAGTTTTGCTGACCTTCTGCTTCATGGCTGCTGGCCATGGATGATGCATCATATTCATGAAACACTTCCTTTTGAAGCACTGTATGGTTACTGATGTGGAGTTCCTTTTTAGGGGTCAAAATATGTTCTCGTGTGCGTATATTAGAAGGTGCAGGAGGCTGGATTGTCAGATATCTCGGAGTTTCCTTTAGGAAGACATAACGTCGACCTACTCATTCAAATTTTCACTTGACATCTCATCTCAATCTTGCAACTTGCTCCTCTCATCTCAATCTTGCAACTTGCTTCTCACACTTTTGTTCATACTAGTCTTTAAAGATAATGTATCACGGGTATTTTCGCGGGCCACGAAAATCATTGTTTATTTAAATTTTGTTTCTTTGTGTCCAGTCTTTCTTTGTCTTATGAGTAATTTGTTGTTTGCCCCTCTAGAAATTATTTTGATACCGAAAGTATTCAATTTGGTGTGTTGGCATGTCCCAAAAGTCCAAAATAACATAATGTAAACATCATGTTTACAAACATTGAATGTAAACAATGATGTCATGTACATTATCTTTAAAACTGCCTTTTGTAAACGAAGGAAATTTCTCTATGATTTATTGTCACGAAGTCACTAGATTCTCTCGTTGTTAAGTGATAAATGTGACAGGGTTCCCGTAAATTGTGGTGTATTTCAGCTGAAATATTTCCTTTTCGGTAAAAATGTTTTAATTCTTATGAAGGAACTTCGGTGTCTGTCTTCGATGCACTGGATTGAATTTGTCAAGAGCAGGCCATTCTTATTTGCTTTTCTTGATATGCTTGACTTTTCTCTAATTTCTAAGAAGTTGATATTCTCCGTTAGAAACAGGACCATTTTGTATGAAACTTTTGAAACAGTATGGGAATGTCCATATGCAAATTGCTGCATCAGATTTTAAAATTTTGAACCTCTTTCAAGGACTTCCTGATTCTTTTCTCTGAAAGCTGCTTCCTCATGATGTTATTCTGTATTATCTGATGGGGAACTGTCAGATGGCATGTGACCCAGTGATGACCACCGCGGATAGAACAAAAGCAGCGCACTTCCTGCGTCCCTCATCCACTGGTCCCTAACAATAGATAACCATGGAAAACTGGACAGAAAAATATGGAAGTTTCGCGGGATTTACCTGGTCCTTTTGAAGATGGACAATGGCAGTTTATGAAAAAATCATCCCCAATGTTGTCTTCTCAAGTGTCGCCATTGAATTTCATAAACCGCTTTAATTATTTCTTCGGAAATTTGACGGTCTTAAAATTTTGCCAAATTTCAACATTCATGAAAAGTATCAGGTTTCTGGCCAATTTGTGATGCTCATGCCCAGATGACTTTGATAATTGTTGCTTCTGATTTCTTGCATTTTTCTTGTGTTAAGTCCTGCTGTTGCTGTGCCTGGGCAGATGGGTGGACAGTATGAGTCATCTCTAACCTTGGACCTGGATGTCTGGTTTTCTTTCCGAATTTTCTTCAAATCGTATCCAGTTCTTTACCCGTCTTCTGCATGATTTCCTGAGTTTATTGTTGAAATTGATTCATCATTCCTTAAAACCTGGGAGTTCCAGATCTTTGTATTGACCATTAACTATCCTACTCATGCCTGAGGAGTATTTGAAGGTGCAAGTCAATGCATCCAGTGTCAGTCACAGGAACATATCTTTGACGCCTTCATCAGTGCAACAGCTGTAAACTGCAACGGACTCAAAGCCATGCCAGTTAAGCCCTTCACCATTCATTATGACCCGTTGCAACCAATGTGCCAAATACTGCTGTCTCTTCTCAAGTTGGCTTCTCTTACCCTCCACCATTGAGCAGATGGGTCACTGGAATGAGTCATTATCAACTTTGGTATCATTTGTCTGCATCATGAGTATGGTCACTTCCAGATATAAACCCGTGCCTTTCTTAAATCCTTCCTCTAAATTCTAAGAAAATTTCCATTTTGTAAAGATACAATGTACAATAGTGGTGGATAGACACCATTGGACTGCCACCATTTTTCAGAATTAAGCAAAATGTGCACTTGTATGGTGAGTCATGTTTCTATTTGGTAACTGGCGTTGAATTTCTCCTTACTTCACCAAGTACGGTACTATGGTTCACTCTGTGTCTTGAAGTCACTTCTAAAAAACCTTGAAAAGTTTTGTGTCAAAGAAATTTATCCTGAATGAAAATCTGTAATTGAATGGGTTTATATATCTTGGAAGGGATTGGAAGGGGATCATCTATGTATTCGCCATGCCCTCTGATTTGCTGCAGGCTTTTGATGTGTGCCTAAAGCTAGGGATCAACTTCTGATTTTCTGGGTTGCGACTTGCTTTGCAACCTGCTACCTGCGATTGGATACGATCGCAAGGAACTGATACCGGTCGCCTACCGATTGCCGACTGAAATTGGCCACTTCTTCGCCATTGATGGAAATCAGGGCCCAAATCCATAAAACCTTGCTAGCTTAGTTGGTTGCTAGTTGTGTACATCGGCCTGTACAAACTGGGCACTTTAGCAGGCAACTAAGCCTAGCAAGGTTTTATGGATTTGGGCCCAGGCCTATAACCCAGTTGCAAAGCAAGTCGCAACGCAAAATCAGCTTGAAAATCAAATGGTGGATTCCTAGCTCAAACTGACTGAAATGGCTGATCTTCTCCAAGGAGCTGCTGATGATTTATTCGCAATTAATTTTACCTGACCGGCATGAAGACGAAGACTAAAGAGGAACAAACTCGGTGAGAAAGGATAAGTTCTCGAGGGTTTCCTGCCAATAACAATACCTCTCAAGGATAAGTGGGAAATAATGGCTTCTAACCTTGTAAAATTGGATTCAGTTTTGAATCCATTTTACTAAGACCAGCCTTCATGGACACTTGAGGTCACACATCAGGGTGGACACGCTTGGTGATCTGGGTCCTCCCTCACACAGGGCTTTCACTATCACTGGAATGAAATCTTACACTAAGAGTGGTTGAAATTGGGGTAGGAAAGGTCCGGGGGGCAAGGTCAGGAGGACAATCCATGTGGGAATTCACTTCACTAGGAGACTGACCATCGAGTCGTTCAATGAAAGGGAAACCAGGGGCGGTAAGGTTTCACCATACGGAAACGATGTGTGGGTGAACCTTGACACTTCATATAAAGAATAAACCAAAGGTTTCAAAAACTTGATGCCTGCTTGCTGATGTTGCCTACAGGGGAATCAAAAGTGACCATTGATTCTGCAGAAGTGTTTTTAAAACGTTCGAAAGAAAGTGGAACAGGCTGGAAAAATCAGGAGGGTGTTTGTCTAAGATTTGTTAAGAAATTAGGGCGTCAGTTCCCGCTGCAAAAGAAAGTGTAATTTTTGACTGACCACTTTTGGTTCGGTCACAGAGCATGATAATGTTAGCACAGAGTCAAAAAGTGTAAAATGTTTCCCGGAGGTGCTGTTTCTGTGGCATTTTTACTTGTACGGAGATGATGGGTAACAAAAATTCAAAAGACAGTGCATGACTTTTGTATACATGTAAGAGTATCAGTGGAATGATTTCCCTCAGAAAGAATCCACTTCTGTCAGCCGTGTGCAGTTTTTGATATACCCTAGTTCTAAATGAATAAAAATTTCATTGAACTGATGTAGTTACAGTTAGAGCATGAATGCTCATTTTGCTCTAAACATGTGATGGCATGTTTGATGAAGGTCAGAAACAAATTGATTCATTGAAAGGAACAAAATGAAAGTAAAGTTTGGTTTATGATGATGGTGTTGTGAGTGGGTGTAGTTGACAAAAATGACAAGAAGGTTTGTTATGTTGACCATTATGATGGCCATTATGGTCCACACTACCAAGGCTTTCAATCTTATCTTCTGTATCACCGTCTTTTGCACTATTGCCAGAGGCAGAATCCCAGATCTTGAATGTTAACAAAAAACATGATGAAGTGTAAAAGTTCTATTCTTTTAAGTAATTTGGACATAAATAATTCTGACCAAGGCCAAATGTTTCGATGACATCCAAGATATCTTTAATGGGTTATTTCAGTCTGACAGTGAAGGGGAACCAGAAGTGATGGGTGTGGTCTTATAACGTCGCGTAAAACAATACATTTTTATGAGATAATACTTATATTGTTAATGATCTTGCAAGAAGATTTTACATGTGGTGACTTTTGTCTATCCTAGTAAATGCACATGGGACTGCGGTCCATTGATCGTCCTTCCAAAGTAACCAGTGAAGGGAACCGGAAGTGATGGGTGTGATCTTACAGCTTCGCATACATTTAAAATAATACATTTTTATTATGAGATAGTGATCTTGCAAGAAGATACGATGTATGGTGATTTTTGTCAGTAAATGCATAAGGACTTCATGTGCGGTCCATCGTCGTCGTTACAAAGTGACCATTGGAGAACTCGTGATTTGCAGTAAAAGCAGAAACACATGGAGTGTCGTAAAGGTGACATTTGTGGACAAGTTTCCCAAAGCAAGGTCAATTGATATTGATAGCATCGCAGGTTACAAAGCAGATCCAAATGACCACTGATTACGTTCCATAGAAAGGGAAAATAGGGAAGTGAAACCTTACTATAGTGTTGGAAAGTGTGGGCGAGGCCGTTTCTGATGCGAACGAAAGATAATGGGGATAATGATAAGGTGTTGACAATCATATCTCAGGATCTGGACACCCGAAGCAGATTAAAAAATGACCATTCAATTTGTAAAAATCACGGTAAAACATTAGAAAGTCGAGACAATGAATTTGCCTGTGGATATGGGAAAATTTGGGTCGTTTTGATCCTAAGGGAAGGTCAATTGGGCTGCTAATACCGCTATGAAGGAACGGTGAAATTTCTATCGGCGGTATTGTTTGATATGAGAGCATGATTATAGTGGTCAGATATTAATCTTGGATTTGTTATTTTGTGTTGGAATTTCATGGGCAAGGTCGCAAGTGACAATTTGACCATATTGCCTGCTGAAAGATAATTGGGGTGGCCAGTTTGATATCATGAAAGGACATCAAAAGAAAGGGAAATTTTGACGGGCCTAATGTCCATCTGAAGGGGGTGGGAGCAACTTGGGACGTGTTACTGAGGGACCTGTACTGTTCGAAAAATCGGCGTGCCAGCCAGGAAGGCTGAAGGCCCAGTCATACTTTTCCACATTGCACTGTGCGTTTGTCCATCTTATTCCTATTTTTATGCGTAGTTGACCGAAAACTATGAAAATATTTTTGTACTTCGCTCACTCAAGGGAGTTGACGACGCAAAGCGCAGGGTGGAGAAGTATGGTTTGGTATTTATAGTGCAGCTAAAAGCTGCATTATTATATGCATAATAAAGTTGCTGAAACATGCTGCAGTAATCGCCCTTTCCCCATGCAGGTCCATAACTTTTTGGCCACGTCCTGCCATTCACCTGATTGTTGTGGGAACATCCTGTCCTTCACTTGGCCTTATGTGACAAGGCCTGCAGATTCCACAGATCCTACCTGTGATTAGACCCCTGACTTCCCATTCCCATTATTTCCACTGAAGACACTTGAGGACCCCACAGGATCGACACCCCATCATGACGTCTTTGAAATTCCCAATTTCAAAGTTTGGACATTGATGATCCAAATTGGGTAGCTTTATCTGTGAATCGGCTACACATCACAGGGGGTGTTTCAGGCCACAGATTTCCGTCCTTAATACTGTTCATTGGCTTGAACTAACCCAATTAACTCTGATTTGATTTCGAAGTCCTTTAAGTTGGCACAATATATCTGGATGGTGACTGCCCCATTTGAGAATTGGAAGCAACCTCATTAGACTTAACTCTGGTGTCTTTGTTGGAGACCTCCTTATACAGATAATCTGGCTTGGCGGTTCCTTTAAGATAGAGCTGTTCAGTTAGGTTACATAAATGTTGGTCATGACTATTCATCATTAGCATTGCTCAATTGCCTGGTTTGTGAGGGGATGTCTAAAGTTTATTTTCCAATTTGGAAGAGCCTGAGGGTTGTCAAGTGACTTGAAATGATGCACTGATCAAAGGGACTCAGTTAACCATAGAACGTATTGGTCTTTTCATTTTAGCAGGTTTGTAGGGCCTCGTTACCTGACTTTCTTTTGTAGCAAATTGAGGATTTCGGCCTTTTCATCACGAAAAATTGTTCTGAACAACTCTTGGCATTTTTTACTCCTGAATGTTACATGTATAATCCAAAATGTAATTTAAGTCTCCTCTGTGTATTTGCGTCCCAGTTGAGTAATTGGGTCACGTGGGTCCATAGTGACCCATTATTTTTGTGTCGGTTTTTTACGCCACACATGACTTGACAAGTCCATTGCATGCTGAGGATTTTGGTTGGTAACTTATCTACGATCTTTGCTATCAGACAGCTTGCCTCAGTTTGTCCATCCGGCTGTCTGTCTTCCACGAGAGACAACCGCCATTTCACCACAGCGGGAAACGCTGTCCTAATTGAGCAGAAACTGATCCGGTCTTAAACAGTTAGCCATAACAATTAACTGTAATCACCAACGATTTATTTCTTTATCAAACTACATTCTAAAGATTTATCATTTTCGTCAACATAGACCGCTTGCCTCCGGCATTTTCTGACCAATTTTGCCTGAGGATTGCGCCTGGGGGGTTCTGTCTTTGTGGTTTTTCATCGCCAAATTGTTTTCACAATAATTTTCTGCCTTGGGTGCCCAGATTCGAGGGCCCATCTGGCATGGTGACCATTCTTCTTGCCACAAACAGCACGTTTGCTGGCATCATTATCTTCTTATATTAAGAAAAAAATGGCCTGACCTTTATGAATTTTATTTTAAGGGGAGGAGACACAAAATACCTTGAAAATGGTGTTTTTGAACTTTGATCTTTCTTTGTGATTTTTCCTTTACTCCTGTGATCTGATTTTCAAGAAAAATTACACTGCAGTGAAATCAGTCTCTTTTGCCATTTTTTAAAGTGTCAGTCCCTTTTTATTGCTCATTTACTGATAATCAAATAAGCGTGTATCAATGCTGTTGTTAAATGAAGTCTGTCGGAAGGTGCATTGCCATGTGTCAGTTGGCTACAACTCGTTCAGCCATTGTTACCTTGGGCTTTTCTCAGTTGTACTTCGTCCACAAATGCAGAGCATACCTTCCTCGCAATAAATATTAGTGCATAAGTTCAAATCCAGGATGCTTCTGTCACTGGCCTGAATTTGTTAAGTCCCATAAGAAAGGACTTGGACGAAATCCATGATTACAAGACA